>CM040436.1:72590519-72790290 GCA_022702705.1 Papilionanthe hookeriana x Papilionanthe teres | reverse complement strand
ACGAACGACATCCATTCTTCATCCCCAACAGTCCACTCGAGAACTGTCAGTGTTCTAGACCTAATATCTTACTTGACACTCAACCAAATCACTCGCTAGTTGTTCCCAAACCTTCATCTAAATGAGAAGAACATATCTATATGGCTGGCTGCATATGAGATGTAAAATTTCTTCACAAAGGTCCAAACAGAAGTAAAATGACATTTTTTGATCCAAAGCTTGGTTCGAGAGGTGTGACCTCAATTGGATGGTTACAGAAGCTTCGCTGGAATCCCACAAATGTCCTCGAGATGTAGTCTGTTGTGACTTCAATCAAGTGGTGGCTCGGTGACCCAAGGAAAAAATGTTAAGATTTTCATGCTTATTTTATACTGATTTTGATGATATTGCACTTTAAGAAGGGTATTTTTGGTGTTTTTTTGCAGGTATGAAGATTTAGGGACGATGGAGAAAAAATATGCAAAATGGAGTAAATTTGGAGCAAAAAGGAATAAATTATGAAATTTTGACCTAGGGTGCCGACGGCAGGGTCGATGGCACCGACGGCGTGATTTTCCCAAGTGTTCAGAATATATTGCAAGGGAGGCCACCGACAATGGGGTCAGTTTAAGGCACTGTTTCTAGAAGGCCGCCGACGGTGGGATCGATGATTCTTTCACAAAATACGTCGAATGTGGACGATTTTCGAAGGGATGCTTGCAAAACCCTTGGAGACTCTTCAACAACTTAAAAAAAAACCATTTTAGGCCGAAAAAATGTCCTTTTGGAGTCCTCTAAAAGTCACTAAGAGTATGTAAAAAGTACTATTAGATTCTTCTAATAGTTACTTAGTGTCCAATAGAGAGTCCACTAGTGTCCATTGTTATTAGTGAGTGTTAAATAGTAACTTCAAATAAAGATTGTGAGGAATTCTTTAAAGAATTGTAAGAGTGGAATGGAAGTGAGAGATCTCTTCTGCATCGTCGTTTCGAAGGAGAATTTCTCATACTATAAGGAAAGGAAGAGATTCAGAGGAACTCAAAGGAGTTTTCTTAGGGAGGAATTAAATATAAGTTGTGTTTATTTACTTTAGTTTGTAGAACTTTACTTTTATACATGAAATTCAAGTTTTATTGCATTCTCTCCAAGAATTCTGAGTACTTGTTCTGTCTTTCTCCAAGTTTTCATATTTTTGTGAAATGATAAATAGAATTAGTGTGCCATAAAAGTTTAAAAAAAGTTGTGATAATTTTTTTTCTTAGATCTTAATTTACTTTCAATCTGCCCAATTGAATAGTTAAAATCTTTTGAGTTTGACTAATATAGTAATGCTACATCCGAGATTCATGGAGGTCAAAGTCCTTGGAAGGAGGGTGCAAATAAATAGGGAAATAATATTCATTGGGCGTAGAATTGGAGATTTTAGAATGATAGGCTAAAATTCTCAATTATGTCCTATCGTTTGGGTGCTGAAGTGTAGATGTTAGCCCTCATGAGTGGGGAACGTGGGGGCTCCGAAGTGAGAGCCTGTATCCTCCCAGCCTAGCCGCATGTTCAGTAACTAAGCATAGGATTAGTCAATGTTCTTTATGCCTGGACAAAAGGGTAAAGAATAGTTATGCTCCTATTTGGCACAACACAGTTTAAAACTAATTCTAATTATCTATTACTTAAATATCTTAATAAAGGAGAAAGATTCTTGCTTATAAATTTGAACTTTACCTTAGTAGACTTAGTTAATTATTAGTAGAACTAGTTTAATTTAAAATTTATATTATTGTCGATTACGTATTAGTGACAGATAGGAAATTTTGATTTAGTTGTGATTCTTAATTGATTTCTATAATCCTAAGTATGTAGCCTCTTAAATATTCTCTCATGGGATCGATATCCAGGACTCCACTAGAGCCCTGTATTACTTGAGTCATATGTATACTTGTGTTTATAGGTAACTCTGCAATTAAAGATTATAATATATAATTGTTGCAAAAATTAAAATTACGCTCCAAGTCAATTTAGCGCTATTGCTGAATATTTAAATTTTCTAGTAGTGGTGTCGAATTCTTATATTTTTAAGTATATAAAAAAATCGCGGTCAATTCATTTGGCGATATTGCTGGGAAATATAAAATAATTAGAGTAACAGACAATTTAGGACTGTTAGAAAAATTTTTAATAGAATTGCAACTTATTTAGTTAACTATTTTGTTGTGTATTGATTTCAATTATATGCGTAAATTTGGTTCTGAAAATCTTGTACCCTACGATTCAAAATTAGAACGCACTGTTAGGAGAATTAGAAAACTAAGAAAAGAACCTATAGATTCTGAAACAATGGAAAACTACGTAAACAACCAGAGAATAGAAAATGAACATCAATCTAGACCACTAAGAGATTACGCTAACCCTACATTAGATGAAATTCACTTAACTATCCAAAATCCTGATGTAGTTGCTAATTCATTTGAGCTTAAACCTACAATTATCCAAATGGTACAAAACAATCAATTTGGTGGAACTTCAAATGAAGATCCTAATTTACATCTTACAAGTTTCTTATAACTTTGTGCTACTTTTAAGTACGACAGAGTGTCTGATGATGCTGTCAGACTTAGACCTTTTCCTTTTTCGTTAAGGGATAAGGCTAAGGCTTGGTTAAATTTGTTAGCACCTGGATCTATTAGAACTTGGGGAGAACTTTTGCAAAAATTCTTATCAAAATATTTTCCACCATCTAAGACTGCTAAGGTTAGAAATGATATCACATCTTTCAGTCAGTATGAGGGAGAATCGATATATGAATCTTGGGAAAGATTTAAAGAACTTCTTAGGAAATATCCACATCATGCTTTACCAGATTGGTTAATTATTCAAACATTTTATAATGGATTATTAGGATCTCTTAGATCTATAATTGACGCTGCTGCCAGTGGATCACTAATGTCTAAACCTTTTGAAGAAGCCTATGCGTTAATATAAGAAATGGCTACCAATAATTTTTCAATGGCCTGCTGAAAGGGTAAATCCTAAGAGAGTAGCCAGTATTCATGATTTTGATGCTTTAACTATTATAGTTTCTCAAATTGCTACTCTTTCAAAGAAAATAGATCAATACGGAATGAATCGTTCTCAAACACCTCCAGTGTTAGAAGAAAATTCATTAGGACAAATTGTAGATGCTCAATCTTCATATGAAATTATAAATTTAATAAATAATCGACAAAATAACCCTTATTCAAACTATTATAATCCAGGTTGGAAAAATCATCCAAACTTTACTTGGAATAACCAAGGTAATGCAAATCTTGTTAATCCTCAATGGGGGAACAATCCCATAAACCTATTAGGAAATATAAAGAACCAGGGTAATTCTAATTATAGACCTTTTAATCCATCAGGTTTTTATAATAATTCACAATTTAAGGAGAATAAGTTGTCTATGGAAGAATTAGTTTTGAATATGAGTAATCAATTACAAAGTCAAGGAGTTGCTATTAAAAACATAGAAAACCAATTGGGGCAAATTGCTACTGCATTATGCAATAGACCTGTTGGAACTTTACCTAGTAATGTTGAAGTAAATCCTAAAGATCAAGGAAAAGAGAAAATTAAGGCTATTCAATTGAGAAGTGGAAAAGAGTTGGAAACAAGAGTTCAAAAAGAAAATGTAGTTGAAAAGGAAGAAGAAGAAACTGAGGGAGAAAACAAAAGTTTATATCCTGATTTTCCTCTGAAACCTATGAAAATTACTGTTGAAAAACCTCCACCACCATTTTCTCATAGATTAAAGCAACAAGATAAAGGAAAAAGATTTGCTAAATTCTTAGTCATTTTGAAAAAAAATTGTCAATAAATAATCCTTTTGTTGAAGCTTTGGAACAAATGCCTGATTATGTTAAATTTATGAAGGATATACTCAACAAAAAGAGGAAGATACTAGATTATGAGACTGTTGCACTCAGTGAAGAATGTAGTGCAATAATTCAAAGAAAGTTACCTAAAAAACTTAAAGATCCTATTATTTTCACTATCCCATGCACTATTGGTGAAAAATTTTATGGGCGAGCATTATGTGATTTAGGAGCTAGCATAAATTTGATGCCACTATCAACTTTTAAAAGGTTGGGAATTGGAGAGATTTCACCAACTTCTGTAACTCTACAGTTAGCCGATCGATCTATTAGACATTCTAAAGGAGTTGTAGAAGATGTTCTGGTCAAGGTTGCTAAGTTCATTTTTCCTGTAGACTTTATCATTTTGGATATGGAAGAAGATAAAGAAATACCAATCATTTTAGGAAGACCATTCCTGGCTACAGGAAGAGCCATGATAGATATTCAAAAAGGAAAGTTGGTAATGAGAGTAAATGATCAAGAAGTAACCTTTAACATCTCAAAGTCAATGAAATATCCTTCAATAGAAAAAAATGATGAATGTTTCAGAATGGATATATGTGATTACCTAAAAAGAGAATAATTCAAGGAAAATTATGAAGAAAAAGAAGATATAGAAAAAGAAAATTATGATGAAATTGATAGTGAAGAAGCTGATTATATTCAGGAGAAATTTGAAACGCTCGATTCAACAGCACCAGAAAATGAAACATTAATTCCATCTGTTGTAAAACCCCCTGAACTTGAATTAAAAAATATTCCAAATCATTTGAAGTATTTATTTTTATGAGAGTTTTCAACATTACCATAAATTGTATCCTCAAACTTAAATTAAACTCAAGAATAAAAATTAATGGATACATTAAAAAAATGCAAAAGAGCTTTTGGTTGGACTTTGGCTAATATTAAAGGAATTAGTCCTTCGATTTGTATGCACAAAGTTTTATTAAGTGAAGAACATAAACCAAGAATTGATCCACAAAGGAGACTGAACCCTGGTTAGATGCTGGAATTATGTATCTTATTTCAGATAGTACTTGGGTAAGTCCAATTCTTTGTGTTCCTAAGAAAGGAGGAGTAATAGTTGAAGCAAATGAAAATAATGAATTAATACATATCAGACAAGTTTCTGGATGGCTTATTTGTATTGACTATCGAAAATTAAATGCCGCCACCCAAAAAGACCACTTTCCTCTTCCTTTTCTAGACCAAATGTTGGATAGACTTGCTGGACATAATTATTACTGATTTCTGGATGGATATACTGGTTACCATCAAACACCTATTGCTTCTGAGGATCAAGAGAAACAACATTTACTAGTCCTTATGGAACTTTTGCTTTTCGAAGAATGCCTTTCAAACTATCTAATGCACCTGTAACATTCCAGAGATGTATGATGTCTATCTTTAGTAAGTTAATTGATAATGGAATAGAAGTATTCATGGATGATTTCTCTATGTTTGGAACATCATTTGATGCATGCTTAAATCATCTTGAAAAAGTTTTAGAGCTATGCGAAAGAACTAACTTAGTTCTAAATTGGGAGAAATGTCAATTTATGGTTGCAGGAGGAATTGTATTAGGGCATAAAGTTTTGAAAAATGACATGGAAGTAGACCCTGCAAAAATTCAAGTAATAGCTAAATTACCACCTCATACTACAGTGAGAGGGGTAAGAAGTTTTCTTGGACATGCTGGTTTCTACAGGCGCTATATTAAAGATTTTTCAAAAATTAGCAAACCTCTATGCCAACTTTTAGAAAAAGAAAAGAAATTTGAATTTATCGAAGACTGCTTAAATGCCTTTGAGTTATTAAAGGAAAAACTAAGCACAGCACCTGTAATAGTTTCACCTCATTGGGAGAAACAATTTAAATTAATGTGTGATGCTAGTGATTATGCTATTGGAGCTGTTCTTGGTCAAAGATATGATAAAATTTTTAAGGTTATATACTACGCTAGTAGAACTCTTAACGATGTTCAAATTAACTACACAGTTACTAAAAAAGAGTTATTGGTTATTGTGTATGCTTTTGATAAATTTAGACCATATTAAATTAGAGCTAAATATATTGTGCATACTGATCACTCTGCTATTAAAAATCCGATGCAGAAGAATGATACTAAACCAAGATTAATTAGATTAGTACTTTTAATGCAAGAATTTGATTTTGTGGTAATTGATAGAAAGGGAACTGACAATCAAATTGCTGATCATTTGTCGAGACTGGAATATGATGAAACATCTGATACCGACAATGAAATTACAGACAGTTTCCCCGATGAAAAACTTTATAATATAAATGAGTGGAAAATACTTTGGTATCCTGATATTGTTAACTATATAGTTGATGCGATGCGATTTTATATATGCTTTAAAATACAAGAATTTGATACAGCTTTTTAGAATATTTAATTCCTGACAAATGGTTTTAAAAACTTGATGTGCGAGGTTTACTTTTATAATTTTTTATTTAGATTTTATTATTGTAAAATTCACAATCTTAAACGCAAGTATACATATTGTTCAAGTAATACAGGGCTCTAGTGGAGTCCTGGTTATCGATCCCACAGGGATAGTGAATCTATAAAAAGTAAGAAATATAAGTAATATTTTGGAATTTTCAAATTAAATGCAATATATCTTTTTATATATATATATTTTTAAATTTAATTTACTAATAATTTTTACTAAAAGCAAGTAAGCAGTAAGCAGTAAATTAATGTAAGCAGTAATTAAAATTCAATGCAAGTATAAAAACGACTTTCTCCTTTTTCAACTAATCCAAGAATTATAGAATAACTATCTTTTGTAGGGAATTTAGATTATGGTATTGTGCCAAATAAAAGCATTCCTATTCTTTACCCTTTGGTCCAGGTGCAAAGAACATTGACTAATCTATAGATAAGCTCAGGATGTTTTATTAGTAGAATGGGTTAATCTAGGCTCACACTACTAGATGTCCAAGGGTGGCAATGGTTGGCCCTACCAGTGACCCGTTACCTTTCTATAAACCAAATTATTAGAATTTAGTCTGTCACTCTAAAAACAAATTAATTTTTTGCCCAATAAATATTACCTTCCTATTTATTTGCACTTCATCTTAAATAATCCGCGTATAGCCTGCGATTACCTAAAGATTCATGTGATATCTAGTAGTTAAGAATTTATCTCCAGATAGGTCTCAAAATTCTTCAACAGGTTTTAACAATTTAAATGGACAATTTAAAAAGTAAACTAAGATCAGGTATTAATATCATCACAATGTTTTGAAATATTTTATATTTAATTATTCTACAAAATTTAATTAATTTATAATCTTTTCATAGTTGAAAGGAGAAAGATAACTAACAACTCGTAAGCACATTGAAATAACACAACAAAACATATTTATAAAACTTTGAGCCAAAGTACAAATACTTATCTGAAGTGTTCTATCAAGTGATTCGCTGACTTCTATTAACTCCAAAACAATGATGAAAGACTCCAACAGCAACAACAGACAATAAACACTCAAAATAAACTCACTAGATACAAAATAAAGTGGCACCCTAAGTATGGAAGAGACTAAATAAAACTAAAGAGGAGAGAGAAGAAGCTAAAATGGGTATGTGTACTAAGAGGGGGGTTTTGGTGCGATTTTCTCTGTAGAATGGGCTCTTATTTATAGATCTTTGAATTTGACCAGGGGTTGCTTAAGGATCCTCTTCAAAATTAGTGAAAATTCAATGTATCTTCTAGAAGGTAACTTTCGCGCCTAGGCACCGGGATCTGGCGCCTAGGCACTGGACTCCGCGACCAGGTCTTTCACACCTCTTCACTTTGGGTCGCACCTCTTTGTAATCCAGACCGTTTCCTTGTGTCCAAATACATTGTATCACATGTCATATATATTATGAGTAACTTCCAGTATTCTAGAAGCTCTAATAACCGATTAACACCGTGAAAATAACTGTCCAAAGTCATAAAAAAATCTTGATAGCGTCTGTATAGAACTGGCGCTTAGGTGCCGGATTCTGGCGCCTAGGCGCCAGGCCAATAATTCCAAAATTTTGCTCCATAAGCTCCATTTTTGCTCCTTTTTGCTCCTTTTTCCTTCTTTTTCTTTCTTTGACTCCTTTTAAATCATCTACATCCAAAAACATAAAAATAATTTTCATTAAAGCATAATATCCTTAAGAATTGAATCATAAATAAGGCATAAAATTGGGTATTTTTTAGGTAGATCAAATTCCCCCAAACTTAAACGTTACTTGTCCTCAAGTAACCCTTTTAATTATATAAAATATATAACATTTGGAATGAAGTTAAAATATTTAAAATTCCTTGTAATTTTTGGTTTTATAAATGCTTTAGCAAATCATTAACCAAATTTCACTAATTAAGATTAATTTTAAGAATTAAAGAATATTTAACTACCAAATCATAAGACTTTCAATTTTTCATTTGTTTCAAGAATAATTGTAGTTTTTCATATTAAGGTCACATAGAATATTTACAAGAAAAAGATTTTCTAGAAATATTTTTCTAGTAAAAATATATGTACATAGAAATTAAGTTAAAAATGTAATCAGTTTTCTTCCTATAAGATATTTCAAGTGAAGCCAATTTTTGATTAGGCATTTTCTCAAGCTTCTCCTCACTTTCTTTTCTTTTTTTCTTCTTTTTTTTTTTGGATTGTTTTTCAATCTCTCTCTTTTTTTTTAAAGTGAGGATTACTATTTTTGGACAGCCTGTTAATGATTTTGAACTCCACTATCCTTAACTTATTTTCAAAAACTTATACATTCTTACTTAATGAATATGACATTAATAATTTATTATTTTTCAAATCTTATTTCAATCTTTTCTTTTTCAAGCAATAATCTTGATTCCTTAGTATTTCAAAAATATAATTCTCTTTATTATAAATAGAAAAATTTTTATCTTATTATTCTTTAAGCTAAATAATTCTATTCTTAAAATCAACCAAAATTTTTAAGTTTTAGTTAAGTTTACTAAATTATTTATAAATTCAAAAATTTAGGTAATCTTAAACAGATTTTTCATTCCTTATGTTATGTTAATATATTTTTAAATAAAATATTAGTTCTTTAAGGACAAATAATATTTAAATTTGATAAATGTTTTTCCTTCCCCCAAACTTCAGCTTTAGTATAAATATGAATCATGAAATTTTCTAAAGAATGAGAGAAAGAAATAAACATGAATTAATCTAAGTACAATATTGATGTAGTAAGGAAAAACTAACTTCTACTTCTACACATGCTTCAATATGAATATAACAAAAATGATTAAGCATATATTGAAAAGTTTTGCAGAGCAGGAGTTAATTTCTTAAAAAAATTTTATTTTTATTTTTTTATTTTTGAACATGAAAAATTACTAACTATTCATGAACATTAAACAGTAGGCTGAAACAGAAATAAACTTTTATAAAAATTCATTCACATTTCAGTCTTAAACACACATCAGATAATCTAAAAACAGTTTTAACATAAAAAGTTCACTTAAATACTAACAAATAACATCACACTAAACAACACAAGAAACAAAAAAACACACTAAAAACAAAATCAATAATCTCTAGATGTATGTCAAGCTACTAATCACTGTTTGTAGCTTCATCATCATCATCACCAAAAGAAAACTCCATATCCTTTGGATCAACATATGGTGAAAATCTGGGACAAGTAAGGAACTGAACATCGTACACACCCTTCAGAAATCTCACTAAAGACTTTGAATACTCAGCATCGTAATCACTCTTTCTTTGTGTATACTCAGAAAGATGATCGATCTTCTTGTCTATCGTATCTACTCTACAATGAGTTAAGATTAACTCATACTGCTGCTCTATAAACTGATCATACATGGTTTCCCAAAAAGTAGATGATGGCTCAGCAGAAGTAGATGGTCTAGAAGTAGAAGCTCTACCTAAAGTAGGTAATGAACCAGAAGGTGCAGTAGAACTCTTACCTCATAGTCAATCATAAATACTGACGGTTTCTCTTTCTATAGGCTTTGTCGACTTGAGCTTTTCCTCAGAAAGCTCAGCAACTACTCCAACACTTTGACATAGAGAATAGATCAAAGATTGAAAACCAATTCCAATAGAAGTGCTAGAACGAGCAGTAGCCTCTTCAGAATCATAAATAATGCTCCCTACATCAATAGACTTTCTCTCTTGAATACAGTTGTTGAGAATAGCTTTATCTATGGTAACTTCGCTCGGATGATTAGATGGAAGGAGACGAGTAGAAATAAAGTAGTGCCATGCCTTTGAAACACCATTAAGCTTAAAAGATGAAAAATTTACCCTTTTTCCTTTCCGAATCTTCCACGCTCCAGTGCTATCAGTCAGGTAGGCAATGATCCTATCCAAATCTCCCTCAGATGGAGATAATCCTGAGTAATAACACTCTATTTTTGGCGGCTGATCTACCTAAAAAATACCCATTTTTATAACTTATTTATGATTCAATTCTTAAGGATATTATGCTTTAATGAAAGGTATTTTTATGTTTTTGGATGTAGATGATTTAAAAAGAGTCCAAGAAAGAAAAAGAAGGAAGAAGGAGCAAAAAGGAGCAAAAATGGAGCTTATAGAGCAAAATTTTGGAATTATTAGCCTGGCGCCTAGGCACCAGAATGTGGTGCCTACGTGCCAGTTCGATACAGACGCTATCAAGTTTTTTTGATGACTTTGAGCAGTTATTTTGAGGGTGTTAAGCGGTTATTGGAGCTTCTAGTAGACTGAAAGTTACTCCTAATATATAGGACATGTGATACAATATATTTTGACACAAGGAAATTCTCTGGATCACGAAGAGGTGCGACCCAAAGTGAAGAGGTGCGAAAGACCTGGTCACGGATTCCAACGACAAGGCACCAGATCCCGACGCCTAGGTGCGACAGTTACCTTCTAGAAAATACATTGAGTTTGGAAAAAAATTGAAGAGGTGCCTTAAGAAACCCCTGGTCAAATTCAAAGCTCTACAAATAGGAGCCCATTCTACAGAGAAAATCGCACCAAAACTCCCTCTCTTAGTACACATACCTATTTTAGCATCTTCTCTCTCATCTCTAGTTTTATTTATTCTCTTCCATACTTAGGGTGCCACTTTATTTTGTATCTAGTGAGTTTTTTTGAGTGTTTACTGTGTGTTATTGTTGTTGGAGTCTTTCATCATTGCTTTGGAGTCAGTAGAAGTCAGCGGATCACTTGAAGGAACACTTCAGATAAGTATTTGTACTTTGGTTCAAAGTTTTATAAATATGTTTTGTTGTGTTATTTCAATGTTTTCTGAGTAGTTAGTTATCTTTCTCCTTTCAACTATGAAAAGAATATAAATTAATTAAATTTTGTAGGAGAATTAAATATAAAATATTTTAAAACATTGTGATGATATTAATACTTGATCTTAGTTTACTTTTTAAATTCGCTATTTAATTTGTTAAAACCTGTTGAAGAACTTTGAGACCTAACTGGAGATAAATTCTTAACTAGTAGATATCACATGAATCCTTAAGTAATCGCAGGCTATACGCGGATTGTTTAAGGTGAAGTGCAAATAAATAAGAAGATAATATTTATTGGGCGTAAAATTAATCAGTTTTTAGAGTGACAGACTAAATTCTAATAATTTGGTTTATAGAAAGGTAACAGGTCACTGGTAGGGCCGGCCATGCCACCCTTGGACATCTAGTAGTGTGAGCCTAGATTAACCCATTCTACTAATAAAACATCCTGAGCCTATCTATAGATTATTCAATGTTTTTTTACACCTGTACAAAAGAGTAAAAAATAGGAATGCTTCTATTTGGCACAATACTATAATCTTAATTCCCTACAAAAGATAATCACTCTATAATTCTTGGATTAGTTGAAAAAGAAGAAAGTCATTTTTATACTTGCATTGAACTTAATTACTGCTTACTTCACTTTACTGCCTATTGCTTACTTGCTTTTAGTAAAAATTATTAGTCAATTAAATTTGAATATATATATAAAAAAGTATTAATTGCATTTGAAACTTCCAAAATATTACTTATATTTCTTACGTTTTATAAATTCACTATCCCTGTGGGATCGATAACCAGGACTCCACTAGAGCCCTGTATTCCTTGAACGATACGTATACTTGCGTTTAAAATTGTGACTTTTGCAATAATAAAATCTAAATATAAAATTATAAAAGTAAACCTCCCGCATCAAGTTTTTGAAGCTATTAGCCCGGAATTAAATATTCTAAATAGTGGTATCAAATTCTTGTATTTTAAAGCATATATAATGTCGCATCACATCAAGTTTTTAGCGCAGTCGCCGGGGATAGAATAGAATTTAATAAAAATAAAAATAAAATAAAAAAAAAAACAAAACAAAACAAAAATATTTTTTTTTAAATTTTTATGCGTAGTTCTGGATCTGAAGGATTACTACCTTTTGATTCTGAATTAGAAAGAATAATTAAAAGAATTAAAAAAAGAAAACAAATTTCAAAACATCAGAAAATGGCTAACTTACATAATAATAATCAAAATCCAATAAAAATTAATGAACAAGATATTTATAAACCATTAAGGGAATATGCAAACCCTACAGCTGATGAACTTCATGTTAGTATTCAAATTTCAGCTGTAGATGCTAATTCTTTTGAGCTTAAACCTTCTATTATTCAAATGGTTCAAAACAATCAATTTGGAGAAACACCTAATGAGGATCTAAATTTGCATCTTGCTAGTTTTTTAGAACTTTGTGCTACCTTTAAATATAATAATGTTTCTGATGATACTATTAGGCTTAGACTCTTTCCATTTTCCTTAAAAGATAAAGCAAAGATGTGGCTTAATTCATTAGCAACTTGTTCTATTAAAACATGGGCAGATATGACACAAAAATTCCTTGCTAAATATTTTCCTCCTTCTAAAACTGCTAAATTGAGAAATGATTTTACTTCATTTGCGCAATTTGATGGAGAAACAATTTATGAAGCTTGGGAAAGATTTAAAGAACTATTAAGAAAATGTCCTCATCATGCTTTACCGGATTGGTTAATTATTCAAACATTTTATAATGGACTTATTGGATCACTTAGATCTATTATTGATGTTGCCGCTGGTGGTTCTTTAATGGCTAAGACATTTGAAGAAGCCTACACCTTAATTGAAGAAATGGCTAATAGCAATTTTCAATGGCCTTCTGAAAGGGTTAATCATAAAAGAATGGCCAGTATTCATGATAATGAAGCCTTTTCTATTTTAGCTTTTCAAGTGACTGCGATATCTAAGAAATTAGATAATTTTGCTATTAATATATCGCATGTAAGTAATGATAATTCTACAAATTCTGATAATTCTTAAACAATGGAAACTTTGCAAGCTATTGCTAGTAAAACTAATAATCCTTATTCTAATTATTATAATCCTAGTTGGAAAAATAATCCTAATTTTAATTGGATTAATGGATATCAAGTTAATCCAAACTGGAACAATCAAGGAAATTCAAACTATAGACCAACTTATCCTCCTGGTTATAACAATCAGCTGAAAAAGTTGGCTGTAGAAGAATTGATCTTACAACTAAGCAATCGGTGGCAAAGTCAAAACATTGTTATTCGTAATATTGAGAATTAGATGGGTCAAATCGCTAATTTCATTAATTACAGACCTCAAGGAACACTGCCTAGCAATGTCGAAATTAATCCTAAAGGATCTGGAAAAGAACATGAACAAGCAAAAGCTGTACAACTCAGAAGTGGAAAGAAATTTAAAGAGACAACACGGAATGAGATTGAAAAAGAGAAAGAAGTTGAAGAGATTGAAAAACCTAAAGATACTCTTTCTCCAAGTAAAGATCAGACTGTTGTACCTATTGAAGTGGAAGTTGAAAGACCACCACCACCTTTTCCTCAAAGACTTAAACAGGAGAAGCTTGACTATCAATTTTCTAAGTTCTTTGAAATTTTTAAGAAACTTACCATCAACATTCCTTTTGCTGAAGCTTTGGAACAAATGCCAAGCTATGCAAAATTTATGAAGGATATTTTAAGTAAGAAGAGAAAATTTGAAGCTTATGAAACTATTGCATTAAGTGAAGAATGTAGTGCAATAATTCGAAGAAATTATCTCGTAAACTTAAAGATCCTGGAAGTTTCACTATACCATGTGCTATTGGAGAAAAATTATGTGGAAAAGCCTTATGTGATTTAGGAGCTAGTATTAATCAAATGCCATTTTCAATCTTTTGAAGGTTAGATTTAGGAGAGATTTCTCCGACCACTGTAACACATCAGTTAGCTGATCGATCGATCACTTATCCTAAAGGAGTTATAGAGGATGTTCTTGTTAAGGTAGATAAGTTTATCTTCCCTGTGGATTTCATTGTTCTAGATATGGAAGAAGATAAAGAAATATCTATCATTTTAGGGAGACCTTTTCTAGCTACTGGTAAGCTATGATTGATGTGCAAAAAGGAGAATTAACTATGAGATTTAATGATCAAGAGATAACATTCAATGTTCTGAAATCAACGAGGTATCCTGTAAAAGAAAAATGCTACTGGATGGATATTTTTGATTATATAATTGAAAAGCTTTACCAAGAAAAATGTAATGTCATTTCTAATGATAAAGATAAAGAATATATGTTATATAATGAGTCATTAAATGAAGAAAATTTTTCTGAAGAAACTCATTATATTCATGAAACTTGGGAAATTTTAGACACAACTAAAAATGATATACTTTTACCCTCAATTGAAAAAGTCCCTGAACTGGAATTAAAAATGTTACCTGCACATTTAAAGTATGCATTTATTGGAGATTCATTAACTTTACCTGTAATTATATCTTCAGAATAAAGCAAAGATCAAGAAGAAAAATTAATAGGAGTTCTGAAGAATTATATGAAAGGTTTTGGTTGGACTATTGCAGATATAAAAGGAATAAGCCCTTCAATCTGTATGCATAGGATTTTAATGGAAGAAAACTGTAAACCCACTTTTGAACCTCAAAGAAGATTAAATCCAATTATGAAAGAGGTTGTGAAGAAAGAGATTTTGAAATGGTTAGATGCTAGAATTATTTATCCTATTTCGGATAGCCAATGGGTAAGTCCTATTCATTGTGTTCTGAAGAATGGAGGAGTAACTGTCATTGTTAATGAAAAAAATGAATTAATCCTAACAAGATAATTTACTGAATGGTGAATTTGCATTGACTATCGAAAATTAAACAACGCCACTAGAAAGGATCATTTTCCTTTCCCTTTCTTGGATCAAATGCTGGATAAACTAGCTGGACACTCATATTTCTGTTTTCTGGATGGATATTCTGGTTATCATCAATTACCCGTTGCTCCTGAGGATCAAGAAAAGACGACATTTACAAGTCCTTATGGAACATTTGCCTTTAGAAGAATGCCTTTCGGTTTATGAAATGCACCTACAACTTTTCAAAGATGTATGATGTCAATATTCTGTGATTTGATTGATAAAGGAATTGAAGTATTTATGGATGATTTTTAGTTTTTGTAACTTCTTTTGAATCTTGCTTGGAAAATATAACGAAAATTTTTAAGAGATGTGAAAAAACAAATTTAGTTCTAAACTAGGAAAAATGTCAATTTATGGTCACAGAAGGCATTGTACTTAGACATAAAGTTTCACAAATAGGGATGGAAGTTGATCAACTAAAAGTGAAAATTATTGCTCAACTGCAACCACCTACTACCGTTACTGATGTAAGAAGTTTTCTGGGTCATGCTGGATTCTATAGGAGATATATAAAGGATTTTTCTAAAATTACTAAACCTCTTTGATATTTATTGGAAAAAGAAGCTAAATTTGAATTTAATGAAGATTGTCTGAATGTGTTCAATATTCTGAAAGAAAAATTAATCACTGCACCTGTCATCGTTGCACTTGATTGGAATAAACCTTTTGAATTAATGCGTTATGCAAGTGATTATGCAATCGGAGCTGTATTAGGACAAAAATATGAGAAGAGTTTCAAAGTTATATACTATGCCAACAAAACTCTTAAAGAAACTCAAATAAATTACACTACTACTGAAAATGAGCTTTTAGTAAAAGTATATGCCTTTGATAAATTTAAACCATATCTTCTTGGAACAAAATGTATCGTGCGCACTGATCATTCTGCCAATAAGTATTTAATATCTAAAATGGATGCTAAACCTAGATTGATCAGATGGGTTTTACTTTTACAAGAATTTGATTTTGAAATTGTGAACAGAAGAGGAACTGACAACTAATTGCTGATCATTTATCAAGAATAAAAAATAATAATGAGAAAATTTTTGAAAAAATTATAAAGGAGAAATTCCAGGATGAGCAATTATATGTCATTCAAGGATTACAAATGCCTTGGTATGCAGATATAGTTAACTACTTGGTTAGCAATATTTTACTATATGGGATGAATATTAAATACATTAAGAAATTCAAGAATGATTGTAAATTATATATTTGTGAAGATCCTCATTTATTTAAATTAGGAAGAGATTCTGTGATTCGAAGATGTGTACCTTATGAAGAAACTTTTGCAATTATTCAAAAATATCGCGATTCTGAATTTGGAGGACACTTTGGAGTGGATAAAACTGCATTTAAAATTTTAAATTCTGGATTTTATTGGCCTACTTTATTTAAAGATGTTGGACATTATGTGAGAACTTGTGATCGACGTCAAAGAATGGGAAATATATCCAGAAAAGATGAAATGCCTCTAAGCTTTATATTAGAAATCGAAATTTTTGATGTATGAGGTTTAGACTTTATGGGACCTTTCGTACCATCATCTGGAAAGATTTATAATTTATTAGCAGTTGATTATGTTTCAAAGTGGATCGAAACTGTAGCTTTACCTACTTGTAATTCCAAAAGTGTTTCAAACTTTTTAAAGAAAATGATTTTTACAAGATTTGGAATGCCCAGGATAATTATCACAGATAGAGGAAGTCATTTCAAAAATATAAGAGTTCAATCATTGCTGGAAATTCAGAATTAAACATAGAATTGCAACTGCTTATCATGCTCAAACAAGTGGAATGGCTGAAGTGTCAAACAGAGAAATTAAAAGAATATTGGAAAAGACTGTTAATCCTAAAAGAACTAACTGGGTTGATAGACTTGTTTCTGCATTATGGGCTTGTAGAACAACTTATAAGACACCTATCGAATGTCACCTTATCGGTTAATTTATGGTAAACATTATCGCATTCGTTGAACCGGAGCATAAAGCTTATCGAGCAATAAAGGAGTTAAATTATAATTTGAATATTGCAGGAGAAAATTAATTATTACAACTGAATTAAATGGAAGAGATAAGAAATAAGTCTTATGAAAATGCAAGAATTTATAAGGAAAGAATGAAGAAATTGCATGACAAAATGATTTCAAGGAAAATATTCGAGCCTGGACAAGAAGTATTATTATTTAATGCTCGTTTAAAACTTTTCCCTCAAAAATTAAAATCTAAATGGATGGGACCATTTATAATTGAGAAAGTATACCCTTATGGAGCTGTGGATATTAAAGATCCCAAAACTGGAAAAGTATTTAAAGTTAACGGATTAAGACTGATGCCTTATATGAGATAAATTAAATTAAATTACAAAGAAGCTTATGAGCTGAGTTTACCTGGTTAATTCAATTAATTAGGTCGGGTTGACGACGTTAAACTAAGAGCTTTGTGGGAGGCAACACATATTTATTAGTTTGAGTTTAATTATTGCTGTAAGGTTATGCCTTGGTCTTGACTAAATTTATATATAACTTCTGGAAATAAAAGGCTAACAAGTCTGAATTGGCTTAAGCTAAACATTTTCTTGAAGTATATAGAAATTGGACTTGGACCACTCCATGTCAAATGTGAGTAAAAAGGAGATCAAGATTGTTTGTGATTTGAATTTTTAGTAATTGTGTTTGTGTGTTGATCATACTCATTTATTAGACCTATTTTTATGACCAAAACTTACAAAATTTGACGATAGGCGAATCAGAGTCGATCGAGGTTCCGGCGCCTAGGCGCCAAAAGTTGGCGCCTGCGCACCAGAGTGGCCCACGTATCGATGATCCGGCGCCTAGGCGCCAAATTCTAGTGCCTAAGCACCGTGGTTATAGATCGTGGAAAAACCAAAATTCTTCAGTTTTTCACACGAAATCTCTTTATTTATAGCCTATTTTTCGTCCCCAATCCCATAGAAACACTTATTTAGACCAGAGTAATCCATTTTGGAGTTGTTAGGAAGGATTTGGAGGAAATGGATAGAGGAAATCATGGAAATGAGGTAAGAGACAAATCTCCCAAAGATCCTCAACCTTATTTTAATGGTTTTATTGCTGTTAGTATGGAGAAAATGTTTAGTTGATTGGATAAGATTGAAGCGAAACTTTAAAGTATTGGTAATCGTCTCAATGAGATGTACCACCAATACGAACACTTGGAATGAAAAACCAAACTTCAATCTGATCATATGGCTGCCTATCATGACGCGCAAGTAGAAATGTTCATGAAAAATAAGTGGATCGATGAAAAGACGAATTTGGAATTTCTAAGGGCGTTGGTGCTCTACCCCTTCGGTCCTAGCGAACTTCGTTGCGAAAGAAATGGTAATTGAAGATCGGTGTTAAATAGATTCTATATGTGTTTTAGGTGTGATCGAGTCTTGTGCTAGTGTGTTGCATATCTAATTTGTGTGTTTGCTTAATTGTTCAGTGTGTGTTGTAGGTTTTGAATGTTTGCTTTGAATATGTTGTTGTTTGTTTGTGTTATTTATAAAATGATGAACCATGATACAGTCTTGTACTAAAAGTTATTGAATTTGGAATGGATGTTAGGATTTAGAATTGAAGAATTTGGATACATTTTTGTGGATCGATACTATCATTTTAAATTTATTGTGAAAATATTCGGAGGATATAAAATGGATTAATACTCTCATAAGAGTAATTAGGATTCAAATTTGATAAGATTTGGTGGAAAATATTTAAATTAAATCAAATTTTTGGAAAGGCGAGTCTGGCGCCTAGGCTCCAAAATTAGGGGCCGGTTCGGCTGAACCCGAAAACTCATCTTCTTAAACCCCCACGCCATTTTTGACGCCTAAGCTTCCTTCTCCACTGTTTTTCGTGAAAATACCACCTAGAGATCCCATTTTGAGCTAGATTTTCAAGTTTTTGAGCTTGAAATTACCTGATTTCTTCATCTCGAGATCAGATCTACATTCTAAACTCTTTATTTTTGATTTTCACTATGGATTTTGCTCTCATTAAGAAAAACCAAAATTTTGAGAAAAATTTTGATTTTTTATGGTTAAATCCATGAATTTTTAAGCTTTTTCAAGTTTGAAAAGCTTAAATTAGTTTATTTTCTTAGCTCCGTTGAATTTATTTCGCGTTTTTATTTTTAAGTTTAGATGGCACCCAAATCTAATGGAAGAAAGGAACGAGAAAGTTTTGATCGTAGCAAGTTCGTCACTGCTGCTGGACACTTCCTATACAATGATTTTGCTATGACTCAAAATTTTATCTCAGAGCGAAGTTTTTATAATCCTGTAGGAAGAATTGAGGAGATAATCATTGCGCTTAACTGACAACGATTCTGCTATTTCACTGCTGTTGTTGTTATCCTGGTTGTTAGAGAGTTTTATGCTAATTTCGTGGATGCGGAAGAATACGAGATTTTCGTTCGACGAGTTAGAGTAGGATTCATTCCTGAACGCATCAATATTTTCTATGGTCTGCCGCCAAACATAGAGTGTTATTACTCAGGACTATCTCCATCTGAGGGAGATTTGGATATGATCATTGCTTACCTGACTGATAGTACTGGAGCCTAGAAGATTCGGAATAGAAAAAGGGTAAATTTTAGCTTAATGGTGTTTCTAAGGCATGAAACTAGTTTATTTCTGCTCGTCTCCTTCCATCCAATCATCTGAGCAAAGTTACCAAAGATAGAGCTATTCTCAACTATTACATTCAAGAGAGGAAGTCTATTGGTTTAGGGAGCATTATTTATGATTCTGTAGAGGCTACTGCTCGTTCTAGCACTTCCATTGGATTTGATTTTCCATCTCTGATCTATTCTTTATGTCAAAGTGCTAGAGTAGTTGCTGAGCTTTCCGAGGAAAAGCTCAAGTTGACGAAGCCAATAGGAAGAGAAAGCGTCAGCATTTATGATTGATTGCCAGGTAAGAGTTCTACTGCACCTGCTGGTTCATTACCTACTTCAGGTAGAGCTTCTACTTCTAGACCATCTACTTCTGCTGAGCCATCATCTACTTTTTTGGGAAACCAAGCATGATCAGTTTATAGAGCAGCAACATGAGTTATTCTTAACTCACTGCAGAGTAGATACGATAAACAAGAAGATCGATAATCTTTCTGAGTATACATAAAGAAAGAGTGATTACGATGCTGAGTATTTAGAGTCTTTAGTGAGATTTCTAAAGGGTGAGCATGATGTTCAGTTCCCTACTTGTCCCAGATTTTCACCATATGTTGATCCTAAGGATATTGAGTTTTCTTTTGGTGATGACGATGATGAAGCTACAGAAAGTGATTAGTAGCTTGAATTACATCTAGAGATTGTTGATTCTATTTTTAGTCTGTTTTCTTGTTTCTTGTGTTGTTTATTGTGATTGTATTTGTTAGTATTTATGTGAACTTTTTATGTTAAAACTGTTTTTAGATTATCTGATGTGTGTTTAAGACTAAAATGTGAAGAATTTCTATAAAAGTTTATTTTTGTTTCAGCCTACCGTTTAGTGTTCATGAATAGTTAGTAAATTTGCATGTTCAAAAATAAAAAAAAATATAAAAAAAGAATTTATTCTTAGAAATTAACTCCTGCTCTGCAAAACTTTTCTATATATGCTTAATCATTTCTGTTATATTCATATTGAATCATGTGTATAAGTAGAAGTTAGTTTTTTCTTACTACATCATTATTGTACTTAGATTAATTCCTGTTTATCTCTTTCTCTCATGCTTTAGAAAATTTTATGATTCATATTTATACTAAAGCTGAAGTTTGGGGGAAGTGAAAACATTTATCAAAATTAAATATTATTTGTCCTTAAAGAACTAATATTTTCTTTTAAAATATATTTACATAACATAAGGAATGAAAAATCTGTTTAAGATTACCTAAATTTTTTAATTTACAAATAATTTAGTAAACTTAACTAAAATTTCAAAAATTTTGATTGATTTTAAGAATAGAATTATTTAGCTTAAAGAATAATAAGATAAAAAATTTTCTATTTATAGTAAAGAGAATTGTATTTTTGAAATACTAAGGAATCATGATTAATGCTTGAAAAAGAAAAGATTGAAATAAGTTTTGAAAAATAATAAATTATTAATGTCATATTTATTAAGTAAGAATGTATAAGTTTTTGAAAATAAGTTAACTATAGTGAAGTTCAAAATCATTAACAGGTTATCCAAGAATAGTAATTCTCACTTAAAAAAAAGGGGATTGAAAAACAATCCAGAAAAAAAAGAAGAAGAAAAAAAAGTGAGAAAAAGCTTGAGGAAAAGCTTGAGGAAAAGCCTAATAAAAAATTGGCTTCACTTGAATTATATTATAAAAAGAAGACTGATTACATTTTTAACTTAATTTCTATGTACATATATTTTTACTAGAAAAATATTTCATGAAAATCTTTTTCTTGTAAATATTCTATGTGACCTTGATATGATAAACTACAATTATTCTTGAAATAAATGAAAAATTGGAAGTCTTATGATTTGGTTGTTAAATATTCTAAAATTCCAAAAATTAAACTTAATTGGTGAAATTTGGTTAATGATTTGCTAAAGCGTTTATAAAACCAAAAGTTATAAGGAATCTTAAATATTTTTACTTCATTCCAAATGTTATCTATTTTATGTAATTAAAAGGGTTACTTGAGGACAAGTAACGTTTAAGTTTTGGGGGAATTTGATCTACCTAAAAATACCCATTTTTATGCCTTATTTATGATTCAATTCTTAAGGATATTATGCTTTAATGAAAGGTATTTTTATGTTTTTGGATTTAGATGATTTAAAAAGAGTCCAAGAAAGAAGAAGAAGGAAAAAAGAGCAAAAAGGAGCAAAAATGGAGCGTATGGAGTGAAATTTTGGAATTATTAGCATGGCGCCTAGGAGCCAGAATCCAGCGCCAAAGTGCCAGTTCGATAGAGATGCTGTCAAGTTTTTTTGATGACTTTGGGCAGTTATTTTGACAGTGTTAAGCGGTTATTGAAGCTTCTAGAAGATTGTAAGTTACTGCTAATATATAAGACATGCGATACAATGTATTTGAACACAAGGAAATGGTTTGGATCGCGAAGAGGTGCAGCCCAAAGTGAAGAGGTGCCAAAGACCGGGTCACGGAGTCCGGCGCCTAGG
Organism: Papilionanthe hookeriana x Papilionanthe teres; assembly: GCA_022702705.1. Taxonomy (NCBI): domain Eukaryota; kingdom Viridiplantae; phylum Streptophyta; class Magnoliopsida; order Asparagales; family Orchidaceae; genus Papilionanthe; species Papilionanthe hookeriana x Papilionanthe teres. The sequence continues at coordinate 72,767,992 of CM040436.1, read as the reverse complement.
CGCCAGATCCCGGCGCCTAGGCACTACAGTTACCTTCTAGAAGATACATTGAATTTAGACGAATTTTGAAGAGATGCCTTAAGCAACCCCTGGTCAAATTTAGAGCTCTATAAATAGGAGCCTATTCTACAGAGAAAATCGCACCAAAACCCCCCTCTTAGTACACATACCCATTTTAGCATCTTCTCTCTCATCTCTAGTTTTATTTAGTCTCTTTCATACTTAGGGTGCCACTTTATTTTGTATCTAGTGAGTTTATTTTGAGTGTTTATTGTGTGTTATTTCTGTTAGAGTCTTTCATCATTGCTTTAGAGTCAGTAGAAGTCAGCGGATCACTTGAATGAACACTTCAGATTAGTATTTATACTTTGGTTCAAAGTTTTATAAATATGTTTTGTTGTATTATTTCAATGTGTTCTAAGTAGTTAGTTATCTTTCTCCTTTCAACAATGAAAAGATTATAAATTAATTAAATTTTGTAGGAGAATTAAATATAAAATATTTTAAAACATTGTGATGATATTAATACCTGATCTTAGTTTACTTTTTAAATTGGCCATTTAATTTGTTAAAACCTGTTGAAGAATTTTGAGACCTATCCGGAGATAAATTCTTAACTAGTAGATATCACATGAATCCTTAAGTAATTGCAGGCTATATGCGAATTGTTTAAGATGAAGTGCAAATAAATAAGAATATAATATTTATTGGGCATAAAATTAATTAGTTTTTGGAGTGACAGACTAAATTCTAATAATTTGGTTGATAGAATGGTAACAGGCCACTGGTAGGGCCGACCATAGCCACCCTTGGACATCTAGTAGTGTGAGCCTAGATTAACCCATTCTACTAATAAAACATCCTGACCCTATCTATAGATTAGTCAATGTTCTTTGCACTTGGACAAAAGGGTAAAAAATAGAAATGCTTCTATTTGGTACAATACCATTATCTTAATTCCAAACAAAAGATAATTACTCTATAATTCTTGGATTAGTTGAAAAAGGAGAAAGTCATTTTTATACTTGCATTGAATTTTAATTACTGCTTAATTTACTTTACTGTCTTTTGCTTACTTGCTTTTAGTAAAAATTATTAGTAAATTAAATTTGAATATATATATATATATATATATATATATATATATATATATATATATATATATATATATATATATATATATATAAAGTATTAATTGCATTTGAAAATTCCAAAATATTACTTAGATTTCTTACTTTTTATAAGTTCACTATCCTCGTGGGATCGATAACCAAGACTCCACTAGAGCCCTGTATTACTTGAACAATACGTATACTTGCGTTTAAAATTGTGATTTTTACAATAATAAAATCTAAATATAAAATTATAAAAGTAAACCTCGCGCATCAAGTTTTTGAAGCCATTAGCCCAGAATTAAATATTCTAAATAGTGGTATCAAATTCTTATATTTTAAAGCATATATAAAGTCGCATCGCATCAGCGGCAGGCCATAGAAAATATTGATGTGTTTAGAAGTGAATCCTACTCCAACTCCTCGAACGAAAATCTCATATTCTTCAACATCCACGAAATTAGCATAAAACACTCTAACAATCGGGATAACAGCAACAGCAGTGAAATAACAGAATCGTTGCCAGTTGAGCGCAACGATTGTCTCCTCAATTCTTCCTCCAGGATTATAAAAACTTCGCTCCGAGATAAATTTCCGAGTCATAGCAAAATCATTGTATCGGAAGTGTGCAACAAGAGTGACGAACTTGCTACGATCAAAATTTTCTCGTTCCTTTCCTCGCTTAGATTTGGGTGCCATCTAAACGTGAAAATAAAAATGTGAATTAAATTCAACAGATCTAGGAAAATAAACTAATTTAAGCTTTTCAAAAATTGAAAGAGCTTAAAAATTTATGGATTTAACTATAAAAAATCAAAAATTTTCTTAAAATTTTGGTTTTTCTCAATGAGAGCAAAATCCATGGTGAAAATAAAGAATAATGAGTTTAGAATGTAGATCTGACCTCAAGATGAAGAAATCGGGTGATTTCAAGTTCAAAAACATGAAAAGCTGGCTTTAAATGGGATCTCTAGGTGGTATTTTCGCGAAAAACAGTGGAGAAGGAAGCTTAGGCGTCAAAAATGGCATGGGGGGGGGGGTTAAGAAGATGAGTTTTCGGGTTCAGGCCGAACCGGCGCCTAGGCGCTGAATTCTGGCGCCTAAGCGCCAAACTCGCCTTTCCAAAAATTTGATTTAAATTAAATATTTTCCACCAAATCTTATCAAATTTGACTCCTAATTACTCTTATGAGAGTATTAATCTATTTTATATCCTCTAAATATTTTCACAATTAATTTAAAATAATAATATAGATCCACAAAAATGTATTCAAATTCTTCAATTCTAATTCCTAACATCCATTCCAAATTCAATAACTTTCAGTACAAGACTGTATCATGGTTCATTGTTGTATAAATTACACAAACAACAACATATTCAAATCAAACATTCAAATTCAATAACACACATTGAACAAATAAGCAAACACACAAATTAGATATGCAACACACTAACACAAGACTCGATCACACCTAAAACACATATATGATCTATTTAACACCGATCTTCAATTACCATCTCTTTCGCATTGAAATTCGCTAGGACCGAAGGGATAAAACACCAACGCCCTTGGAAATTCCAAAGCCGTCTTTTCATCGATCCACTTGTTCTTCGTGTACATTTCTTTTTGAGCGTCATGATAAGCAGCCATATGATCAGATTGAAGTTTGGTTTGCCATTCCAAGTGTTCGTATTGTTGGTACATCTCATGGAGATGATTACCAATACTTTGAAGTTCTGCTTCAATCTTATCCAATTGACTAAACATTTTCTCCAAACTAACAGCAATAAAACCATTAAAATAAAGTTGAGGATCTTTAGGAGATTTGTCTCTTACCTCATTTTCATGATTTCCTCTATCCCTTGCCTCCAAATCCTTCCAAGCTCCTCCAAAATGGATTGCTCTGGTCAAAATTAGTGTTTATATGGGATTAGGGATGAAAAATAGGCTATATATAATGAGATTTCGTGTGAAAAACTGAAGAATTTTGGGTTTTCCACGATATGTAACCGCGGCGCATAGGCGCCGGAATCTGGCACCTAAGCGTCGGATCATCGATACGCAGACCATTCTGGCATTTAGGTGCCAACTTTTGGCGCCTAGGTGTCGTAACCTTGATCGACTCCGATTCGGCTATCTCAAATTTTGCAAGTTTCGGTCATAAAAATAGGTCTAATAAACGGGTATGATCAACACACAAACATAATTACAAAAAATCAAATCACAAACAAACACAAACGAAGGTTAACTTGATCTCCTTTTTACTCACATTTGTCATGGAGTGGTTGAAGTCCAATTTCTTTATACTTCAAGAAAATGTTTAGCTTAAGCCAATACAGACTTGTTAGGCTTTTATTTCCAGAAGTTATATACAAATTCAGTCAAGACCACATAACCTTACAACAATAATTAAACTTAAACTAATAAATATGGGTTGCCTCCCATAAAGCTCTTAGTTTAACGTTGTCAGCCCGACCTAATTAATTGAATTAATTGGGTAGACTCAACTCATAAGCTTCTTTGTAATTTAATTTCATTTCTCCCATATAAGGCTTCAGTCTTAATCCGTTAACTTTAAATACTTTTTCAGTTTTGGGATCTTTAATATCCACAACTCCATAAGGGTATACTTTCTCAATTATAAATGGTCCCATCCATTAGATTTTAATTTTCCAGGGAAAAGTTTTAAACGAGCATTAAATAATAATACTTCTTGTCCAGGCTCGAATATTTTCCTTGAAATCATTTTGTCATGCAATTTCTTCATTCTTTCCTTATAAATTCTTGCATTGTCATAAGACTCATTTTTAATCTCTTCAATTTCAGTCAGTTGTAATAATCGTTTTTTTCCTGTAGTATTCAAATTATAATTGATCTCCTTTATCGCCCAATAAGCTTTATGCTCCAGCTCAACAGGTAAGTGACAATATTTACCATAAATTAACCGATAAGGTGACATTCCAATAGGTGTCTTATAAGCTGTTCTATTAGCCCATAATGCAGAATCAAGTCTATCAACCCAGTCGGTTCTTTTAGGATTAACAGTCTTTTCCAATACTCTTTTAATTTCTCTATTTGACACTTCAGCCATTCCACTTGTTTGAGGATGATAAGCAGTTGCAATTCTATGTTTAATTCTGAATTTTTCCAACAATGATTGAATTCTTATATTTCTGAAATGACTTCCCCCATCTGTGATAATTATCCTGGGCATTCCAAATCTTGTAAAAATCATTTTCTTTAAAAATTTCGAAACAGTTTTGGAATCACAGTTTGGTAAATCTACAACTTCGATCCACTTTGAAACATAATCAAATGCTAATAAAATATAATCTTTCCAGATGATGGTACGAAAGGTCCCATAAAGTCTAAACCCCATACATCGAAAATTTTGATTTCTAATATAAAGTTTAGAGGCATTTCATCTTTTCTCGGATATATTTCCCATTCTTTCGACATCAATCACAAGTTTTCACATAATGTCCAACATCTTTAAATAAAGTAGGCCAATAAAATCCGAATTTAAAATTTTAAATGCAGTTTTATCCACTCCAAAGTGTCCTCCAAATTCAGAATCGTGACGTTTTTGAATAATTGCAAAAGTTTCTTCATAAGGTACACATCTTATAATCACAAAATCTCTTCCTAATTTAAATATATGAGGATTTTCCCAAATATATGATTTGCAATCATTCTTGAATCTCTTAAAGTATTTATTATTCATCCCATATGGTAAAATATTGCTAACCAAATAGTTAACTATATCTGCATACCAAGACATTTGTAATCCTTGAATGACATATAATTGCTCATCCGAGAATTTCTCATTTATATTTTCTTCATAAATCTTCTCATTATTAATTTTGATTCTTGAGAAATGATCAGCAATTTGGTTGTCAGTCCCTTTTCTGTTCACAATTTCAAAATCAAATTCTTGTAAAAGTAAAACTCATCTGATCAATCTAGGTTTAGCGTCCTTTTTAGATATTAAATACTTAATAGCAGATTGATCAGTGTGCACGATACATTTTGTTCAAAGAAGATATGGTCTAAATTTATCAAAGGCGTATACTATTGCTAAAAGCTATTTTTTAGTAGTAGTGTAATTTATTTGAGTTCCATTAAGAGTTTTGCTAGCATAGAATATAACTTTGAAAATTTTCTCATATTTTTGTCTTAATACAGTTCCAATTGCATAATCACTTGCATCACACATTAATTCAAATGGTTTATTCCAATCAGGTGCAACAATGACAGTAGATGATTAAATTTTCTTCGGAATATTGAACGCATTCAGACAATCTTCATTAAATTCAAATTCAGCTTCTTTTTCCAATAAATGGCAAAAAGGTTTAGCAATTTTAGAAAAATCCTTTATATATCTCCTATAAAATTCAGCATGACCCAGAAAACTTCTCACATCAGTAATGGTAGTAGGTGGTTGCAGTTTAACAATAATTTTCACTATTGCTTGATCAACTTCCATCCCTATTTGTGAAACTTTATGTCCAAGTACAATGCCTTCTGTGACCATAAATTGAAATTTTTCCCAGTTTAGAACTAGATTTGTTTCTTCACATCTCTTCAAAATATTCGTTATATTTTCCAAGCAAGATTCAAAAGAAGTTCCAAAAACTGAAAAATCCTCCATAGATACTTCAATTCCTTTATCAATCAAATCACATAATATTGACATCATACATCTTTGAAAAGTTGCAGGTGCATTGCATAAACCAAAAGACATTCTTCTAAAGGTAAATGTTCCATAAGGACTTGTAAATGTTATTTTTTCTTGATCCTAAGGAGCAACAGCTAATTGATGATAACCAGAATATCCATCCAGAAAAAAGAAATATGAGTGTCCAACTAGTTTATCAAGCATTTGATCCAAGAAAGGTAAAGGAAAATGATCCTTTCTAGTGGCGTTGTTTAATTTTCGATAGTCAATGCAAATTCGCTATCCAGTAATTTGTCTTGTTGATATTAATTCATTTTTTTCATTAACAATGACAGTTACTCCTCCTTTCTTCGGAACACAATAAATAGGACTTACTCATCGACTATCCAAAATAGTATAAATAATTCCAGCATCTAACCATTTCAAAATCTCTTTTTTGACAACCTCTTTCATAATTGGATTTAATCTTCTTTGAGGTTCAATAGTGGGTTTACAACTTTCTTCCATTAAAATCCTATGCATACAGATTGAAGAGCTTATTCCTTTTTTATCTGCAATAGTCCAACCAAAAGTTTTCTTATAATTCTTCAGAACTCTTTTTAATTTTTCATCTTGATCTTTGCTTAATTCTAAAGATATAATTACAGGTAAAGTTAATGAATCTCCAAGAAATGCATACTTTAAATGTGCAAGTAACATTTTTAATTCCAGTTCAGGGGCTTTTTCAATTGAGGGTAAAAGTATATCATTTTTAGTAGTGTCTAAAAATTTCTAATTTTCATGAATATAATGAGTTTCTTCAGATAAATTTTCTTCATTTAATGACTCATTATATAACATAGATTCTTTATATTTATCATCAGAAATGACCGTACATTTTTCTTGGTAATGCTTTTCAATTATATAATAAAAAATATCCATCCGATAGGATTTTTCTTTATCAGGATACCTCATTGATTGCAGAACATTGAATGTTATCTCTTGATCATTAACTCTCATCGTTAATTCCTTTTTGCACATCAATCATAGCTCTACCGGTAGTTAGAAAAGGTCTCCCTAAAATGATAGGTATTTGTTTATCTTCTTCCATATCTAGAACAATGAAATCTACAGGGAAGATAAATTTATCTAACTTAACAAGAACATCCTCTATAACTCCTTTAGGATAAGTGATCGATCGATCAACTAACTGAAGAGTTACAGTGGTGAGGGAAATCTCTCCTAAATCTAACCTTCGAAAGATTGAAAATGGCATGAGATTAACACTAGCTCCTTGATCCCTGATAAATGTACATGCTTAAAAATATGACATGAAAATTGGCAACGACACCAAAAACTTGGGCCGCGAGGAATATATGTATGTGTGCCAAAAATTTGACTCCACACCAAATATATGTGCAAATTATGTTTTTATAATATGAGATACTATGCAAGTACACGTATCGTTTATCAAGTAATATAGGACTTTTTGATTAAGCCCCGAGATATTGAACCCACAGGGAAAATGTGAAATCTTTAAAGGAATCAGAGAAATTATCTTTTTACTTTTTGTTATGGCTTTTGAAAGTATGTGTTGATTTTGAAAAGTTTTGAAAGTTGATTGGTCTTTTGAAATTTCCTTAATAAAATGTAAAGCAAGAAATAAAACTTATAATAACTGATAACACTGAATGTAAAATACTATTAACTAGAACATCTTTTTCTTTCTTTTTATGAAGTAGTAATAATTATTAAAGTATTGTTGTGGAAGTATTTAAATTTTTGTTTTCGATAGGTAGAAGCAAATGTGTTCTTTACCCTTGCTTGGTTCTATAAAGAACATAGGTTAATTTGAAATTTATATTATTTTGAACATGGTTAGGCAGGGAAGATACCAGTCTCTCACTCTAGAGTTCCCTCGATTCCCACCACCTGGGGGCTAACTTCTCATAACAAAACTCAAAAATTCAAACCAAATTAAGGGGTTTTAGCTTGTCACTCTAAAATCCTCTAATTTTACTTCCTTTTATAAAAATATCTTCTAATTTTACATTCAATTATATGGACTACAGTTCTCACCAATATAATTTCATGTGATTCTTACTAACTTTTATAAGACAACACCGCATTGGATCTTACATAATCTCAAGAAATTTTACAACTTAACAAGCCAAATTAAGAAGTAAACAAAGTTTTTAGAATCAATCTTCACAACTTCTTCCAACTTTTAAACACTTATACTTTCCACAACAATTCTCTTTAAATTAATTACTTCTCCATTTAAGAAAGAAAAAGATAAAGTAAACTACTCAGAATGCATTGATAAAATATAAAACACATTGATTTGAAATTAAAAACAACGATAAGAAAAATAATAAACGAAAATAAGTATTAATAAACTAAATAAAAGTAAACACTTATCTGAAAATCCTCTCCACAAGACTAAGGAAGTTCCTCTGAAACTTTGACTCTTCGCTAAACTACTTCTCGGAGCAAGTCTCTCAACTCCGTTGACTGTCGGCATATTTTTAGGTTAAGTTGTATTTTGAAAAGGGGTCGCCAACAGAAGTTGTCGGTGAATTTTAGGTTTTAAATTTAATTTAAATATATATAATTTAGAAAGTAGCACTTGATTTTGAAAATAATTTTAAGTTTGAAACTTTTAAGATACGAAATCAAACCGATCTCACATCCCGAATAGTTTATACAAACTAGCACCGCACCACAAACCATGTATTTATCCCAAGGAATAGACACACTGCTTGATGATGGGCCTCGATTAGACAAACTAGAAGATTTGTGACATCCATTTGGTCTGCGAACCAACTTTATAAGCCGATAAGTTCCCCTGCTTAATATAAAGGAATTAAGCAGGGTTTATATTACCTGGGTTCTTAAAGTTCCCTATAAGGGCAAGCCCCTATAGTTAATCACATCTTAAATGGCGGGAATCATTTAAGAAAACTGTCGATAATGATCAGTGGTTTTGCTTTCAAGAATTTCAAGGTTTAAGGTTTTTAAAGGATTGGATTTTTGGAATTTTCAATAGGGATTAGCTGAAATTTGGAACAGTTTGTTTTAAGAGTTCAAGGGAAGAGAAGTAGGAGAAGCTGAGGATCTAAGAAGAATCTTGGCAATTTCCCAAACTATCCTATTATTTGGCTTAGATTTGGGAATATCATTTAATGTTGTAATCTTGCCAATTTTAGTTAATTAGGACTTATATTTCTATGACACAATCATACAAATAGCCTCGAAGATGTGAGGGTTTATGTCTTACCAAACGACTACCTCAGACTCCTAAGACCGGTTAGGCTTAATTTGCATAACATGATTATGCAAATGCCTAACGAGGATTTAAGGATTTATGTTGCACTAGGCAAAATATCTCGAAGTCCTATGGCTTGGTTGTTTAATTCTAAGAAATTTTGCTGAAGTAGATCCGAGTTTTGCTGATGACGATGGCCGTGCTGCCCTTTATGCTCCAAGCTCCTTGTTGTTGTAGAGGTTTAGTTTTAGAAGTCATCAATCAGGAAATGAGAGAAGTGTTTTGGTTTAGAGAAAATCTTAAAATCCAAGTGTTTTTTAATATTTAATTAAAACAAATCTTAAAGTTGTTTAAACAGAACCGATTAAGATCCCACGGTTCTGTCATCCCGGCACTGTTATTTTCATTGTATTCACTTAGTCCAGATGAATTTGCTAAACTCAATTGAATGAGTTCCACACTTTCATTTAGACCATGGGAAATCCCGTTAGCAACACGTGGGTTACATCATCCGAGGTATTCCTGATCATTCAACGAGACGTTTTAATTTAGTTACAACTGTAGTTTTGTTGTTCTGTTTGTGATTAAATCTTGAATTATTTTTTATTTTGGAATGTTGTGGCAGTGAATTTTATCTTGCAATGACTTTTATTTTAGTTTTGGTTTCAGTTCAGGGACTATCCTAAAGGTTTTGGTTTTCATGCAACAGTCTTGTTTATCATGCAAGAAAAAGTAAAGTACAATGCATGTAAGTAAATTACAATAAAATAAAAGCGTACCTGGAGGGTCTTCCCGTCATCCCAAGCTGCACTTGAAACACATGTTAAGGCATTTAAATATTTTTGCAAGAAATACCTAGGTAAAGCTAAGGGAAAGGGTTTTGGTTGTCTACCAAGTTCCTAATCCTATAACTAGTCATCTCCTATGACGTCTAGGTTCTTGGTTTGGTTTAAGGATGATTTTCTTCATCAAAGAACAACTAGGTTCAATTGTTCTTCTAAAACATCTCGTCATATTGAGGAAGTACTTAGGACGAGTCCTAAACATCTTTTCAATATTTCTAGGATTGTTTCGAGTCCAAATAAATTTAGTTGCACAGGTGAATTAATCATCCAGGGGTTTATGTTTTGTTCCCTTGCTCAATGAACTAGGACATTTGGATATCCTATAAGTGAAGTAACACTTGACTTGATACTTCATTTAAGAGTTATAATAATAAGAGGTTTAAAAGGGCAAATTAACTTATTAAGTATTTTAATGATTTAAACTTAATGATTTAATTTTAATTTTGACTTAATTATAAAAAATTAGTTTAAGTTTGGGATAGTGTTCAAATCATCTTTTTTTTAGATTTAATTTAAATCTTTACGTTTTAAGTGATGTTATACCTTAGATTTAACCTTTATGTTTTAAGTTTACTTTAAATGTTTGGTTTAACTCTTAATGATTTCATTTAGGTGTGTTGTTAAATGATTTTAATTCAATTTAAAGTTTAGTTAAAGTTCAATTTAATTTAATTTAATTTGATTTGATTTGATTTGATTTAATTTAATTTAATTTAATTTAATTTGATTTAATTTAATTTTAATTTAATTTGGTTTAATTTAATGTAATTTAAATTTTAATTTAATTTAATTTTAATTCAATTTAATTTGATTTAATTTATTTTGATTTAATTTTAATTTTTATCTTAATATATTAAATATGATTTAATTTAATTGTTTAGGTGTTAACTTGATTTAGATTTTGATTTAATTTAATCTCAACATCTTAAATTTAATTTAATTTAATTGTTAAATTTTTTAGCATTTTAAATTTTAAGTTAGGATTATCCTTTTAGTTAAGAATTATATATTATTGAAGTGATTAATTTAGGGATTCATAAATTAAAGAACAAATATTCTCTTAATGATATCCCTACTTTAATAATTCTAATTTCTATTATTCTTCCAAAATTTCAATTAATTAATTAATTAAAGTTTTATTTTAATTATATTTGAAATGGTTAGTAGGTTTCTACCCTCAATCATTTAAGTTTCAATCATCCAAAATCAATTTAAAATCAAATATTTTACCCTCCCCTTTTTGATTAATCCTAAAATTTTAATTAAGGGTTGAAATTTTTAATTACCCTTTTACCCTTCAAGCTTAATAATTCTATAACTCACTAAACTAAGCTCAAATGAACTTGAAATTTTTTTGTAACCTCACTCACATGTCAATTAAGACATTAAAGGAGAAAATGTGATTTTTTTGTATTTAATTTATTTATGTAATTATTTTTTAATGGAAAATAGGGGTTTCCAAGGAAATATTTCTAAACCTTGGAAAATTCAGAGAATGTTCCCAAGTTCAGGTTTCAAAAGCCATATGGTCTCATGCCATGGGGAATTGCCTATGCAAATGAAGAATTAAAACAATGCAGAGAGTAAATAAATCATTAAAAATAAAATACTTAATGAAATGACTTGATTTCTTTTTCACATTATTCTCCTCTGTTCATTGAGCAAGAGGGTATTTTTATTTTATTTTTGTGATTTTTCTATGCAAAGATATGGATTTTTGAAGTTCTGGTAATTAAATAAAAAGAAAATAGACTTAATTTCCTACTTATCCACGCGGCGCCACACCATCCTTGGCAGCTCCGAAAGGCCACGCGGCACGCTCTGATTCGGCGCCTCCATCTGAGTCAGGGCTGCGGGGGCCCGCCATTCATTTATCATCTCCCGGTCCGACGCCATCTGAGCCGTCCGTCCAATACATGCGCGAATGAACGACATCCGTTCATCGTCCCCGATCGACTTCACCCGAGAGCCATCCATCTTCCAGGCTTGATATCTCTCTCGATTCTTAACTGATTTCTACGTTCTTATACTCTATGGATTCGTCATGAAGAGACGAACACATCCATATAGTTTATGTGGCATGAAATTAACCCAATCAAAATAGAGAATGTTCAGAAGCTCGCGAAGAAGAGAGAGCTCATACCTTTGCTCACAGAGGTGTGGCTTCGATCTGAGAGTTGTGTCACCTTTGATTGGACCTAAGCAAGCTCCAGATGAAGTCTCTGGCCCTGGGGAATTGCCTAGACCTGATTTCCACCAGTCTCAATTTCAACCTTTGGAAGCTAGAACAAATGGGTGACCTGGAGAGGGGGCTTTCACTGGGGAACTCCTTCTCTTGGTCTTGTGCAGGTGTGGGTGAGTTTAGTTTGATTTTGGTGGAGGATTTGAGAGTGTCCTGTTCTGGCCTGAGAATTGAGCTCCAAAATTGAGCTCAATCAGTGGGAGTTAGGGAAGGAGAACAGTGGGGATGGATTGCTCTTGGCTAGGGGAAGCTTTGTGAGGAGTTTGGAGGGATTCTGTGAAGGTTTGGTTGAGCCAACCTTTTGGCCGAGAGGGTTTGGCTGGCTTAAATAGCCATGGCCATGGCTTCTCAGGGGGAGTTAGGGGCTTGGATCAACTGCTCAGGGCAAGGGAAGAACAGCTGCGATGGTCATTGGGCATGGGGCAGCTCAGCAGGTGGGAATTCCAAACTTTGGCTCATCCCAAGGTTTCGGCCATGGCATTTTCCGGCAACTGTGGTGGCTGGCCCGCCAGGGTCAGGTCAACCTCAGGCTCAGGGAAGTCAGGGCTTGATTTCTGTGGGTTCAATAGAGTTTTACCAAGTGTAAAGGGGCTGGATCAAAGTGGCATGGAGGAGTGTTCATTTTGGCTTGATTTGGTCCAAGCCATGGTTTTGGGTTTGGTTCATCTCCCCATGGCTCTGATTTTGGCCCGAGGAGGTCAGTGGGTCGGGCTCACATGTGTGGTGAAGTCCACATCAATTTTGTTTAAGTTAATTTTGGGTTAGGGTGAGACATTAAAAGGGTTAAAAAGGTTTAGTGAGAGCTTAGAATAGGTCCCCCTCCCCTTGCCATTAATAGCTTGGTGAAAAGTCAAAGCATCCATGGCTTCATGTGGCTTATACATGGCTTCATGGCTCACATTTAGCTTGGCAAGAGTTTGGTTAATTTTCATGGAAAAGGGTTTTAGGATTTTTTGTAAATTTTGGGGTTATTTGATGGGATTTGGCATAATACCATTTTGGTTTGATTTTCATGATGGATTTAGCACTTAGGGAGTGATATTAATTGAGTGAGGATGAGATGAGATTGTAATGTGGGCTTTAGGATGGGTTTGGGCTTTTAAAATTTGGTAAAGGTGGGCTTTTAAAATGGTTTAAGGGAATGGGCTTTTATGTTTCAAAATGGGCTTTTATATGAAAATTTTTGCAAAGGGCCATGCTAAATAAATGTTGGGTTTGGTTTAGGGATGTGTCATGAGTGATTTGAGACAAATTTGAGGTGATTTGGAATTGAATTGAGTCTAATTTGGGTCCCCTTGGTGATAGGGTCAAAATAGATCAAAATGGACTAACTTGGGCTAAGGTTGGGCTAATGTTGAAATTGATGTAAATTCATCATTGAGAAATGTTTATGGGAGTGCAAAAAAGAGTTTTCAACCTTGGTTGGGCTTTAATTTTGGGATTTGGGCCTATTTGGGTTCATGGTGGATTTAGGCCTATTTAGGGAATTTTGGGTTTGGGTTGAATTTGAGTAAGGTTTGGGTCCAAATTTTGGGCAAACTATGTTAGTGTTTTATTTGTGGAGATGCTAGGGAAGATTTAGAAAAGATTTTGGACCAATTGGGGTAGAATTGGGTTGGTTTGAGCTAGGTTTAGGTCATGGGTCAAAATTGGGCTTTAAGCTTAAAAATGAAATTGGATTCAAATGTCAATCAAATTGGGCTTGGATTTGGTCTAGATTGATATTGGGGATATTGAATTGAAGTTTAGAATTGAATTGGACCAGAATTGAGATCAATTGGGTTGGTTTGGTTTGACATTGGATTCACTTGGGTTTAAAATGGGTCAAATTGGGGGTTTTGGTAAAAGTGGGGTAAATTGGCAAAATTGGCCCATGGTGTAGTTGAACAAAATGAAATTAGGAATATTTGGGATTTTCTAAATTTTTTTTGGGAATTTTCTTAATTTTTAGATTTTTTGGGGTAAAAGGGCATTTTGGGTATTTGGAGGGTATTGGGGGGTACTTTTGGAAATTTTGGTATTTTTGGTTATGGATTATCAATTTGAATGGTTGGGAATGTTCGAGGTTAATTTTGGGGAGTTTTGGGGGGTTTGGAGATTTTGGAGGTTTTTGGGTAATTTCAAGGTTTTTTTTTTTTGGTAGGCTAGGTAGGTCCGGGGTCCCGGGGGTCAAAAATTGAAAATTTGAAAAATGAAGGTTTATGAAATGTAAGTGAAATGAAATTATTTTTGTTGAGCCATGAAGCTATATCAAGCCCATAAGAGCCATGAGAGGACTCGTTTGAGGCATTCACTATGTTGTTCCTAACCCTCTTAGCCAAGGGCCTAGGGGTTAAGGTCCATCCATATGAATTACCTACATGAGTTAGGAAGTCAAGCTAGGCATGACTAGTTTTAGTATTTGGAATGTGTGTGAAAGTGTAATGTGTGCAGGTCAACCCTCACTGCACCGAGCCACCTGGGGTAGTCCTAAGGCCAAAGAGTCCTATAGGGAACTCATCCTTTAAACCTCCACATATTGGTCTTAACCCTCCAAGTGGCCTGGGGGTTTACAATCAAACATGTGGGGTTTGAAGGGAGTTAAGAAGTGTTTTGAATTTCTAAGTGGTGGGTTCCATTTCTAATCCTTTAGGATAGTCAAAGGAAAAGCCTAAGGCTAGATCCTAAACACTAAGGAGTGAGAAAAGAAGAGACCTCATAAAAAATGAGGTCAACAAATGGACCCCCAATAGGTGTGGTGTGCTGACGGAGCACACTGCGCGTATTGGTGTTGACCGAAGAGATCAACAAAACCAACACAGATGTCCAAGTGACAAACTTAGAACAGAGTAGAATAATTTCCGCTGGGGAGTATCAGGTATATTTCCAAGACTGGAGATTCCTGAACTAACGCTGGGGAAAGGAAAAGGAGGTGAATTCCAAATCACAAGATCTGGAGAATTTCGATTTAGATTTCGTTTCATTTTATGTTCAAGTTTTGATGTGTGAGTTTAAATTTGGAGTTTTAGTTTAGATTGAGGTTTAATTTAAGATTAATTCGACGAAATCTTGAATTTGAAATTTGGATTTGAAATGAGAATTGAAACCTAGGTTCCAACCTCGGGATTGCAAAGAAAACTGGAATTTAGGTACCAGTCTCGAAGTGAGAATCGGAGTTTAAGTGTCGATTGAACAGGATGAGAATCAGAATTTAAGTATTGATCCCAAAAGAGGATGAGAATCAGAATTTAGGTACTGTTCTCGAAAAGGGTGAGAATTGAAATTTAAGTATCAATCCTGGCAGAGAATCGAAATTTAAGTACCGATCTCGAAAGATGGGAAGCAGAATTTAGGTACTACGCCCGGAAGAGAACTGGAATTTAGGTACCAGTCTAGAAATTTTAGAATTGAAATTTAGGTATCAATTCAGATGAGAATTGAAATTTAAGTATCGATCTCGGAATGAGAACTAGAATGTAGGTACCAGTCTCAGAAATTTTGAATTGAAATTTAGGTATCAATTCGGATGAGAATCAAAATTTAAGTATCGATCTCGGAATGAGAACTGGAATGTAGGTACCAGTCTCGGAAATTTTGAATTGAAATTTAGGTATCAATTCGGATGAGAATCGAAATTTAAGTATCGATCTCGGAATGAGAACTTGAATGTAGGTACCAGTCTCAGAAATTTTGAATTGAAATTTAGGTATCAATTCAGATGAGAATCGAAATTTAAGTATCGATCTCGGAATGAGAACTGGAATGTAGGTACCAGCCTCGGAAGTGTAGAATTGAAATGTAGGTATCAATTCAGATGAGAATCAAAATTTAGGTATCGATCTCGAAAAGAGAGTCAGAATTTAGGTACCGACCTCGAAAGGAGAGAACTGGAATTTAGGTACCAGTCTCGGAATTTAGAATTGAAATTTAGGTATCAATTCGAAAAGAGAATCGAAATTTAGGTACCAATCTCAAAATGAGGACTGGAATTTAGGTACCAGCCTCGGAAGTGTAGAATTGAAATGTAGGTATCAATTCGGATGAGAATCGAAATTTAGGTATCGATCTCGAAAAGAGAGTCAGAATTTAGGTACCGACCTCGAAAGGAGAGAACTGGAATTTAGGTACCAGCCTCGGAAGTGTAGAATTAAAATTTAGGTATCAATTCGAAAAGAGAGTCGAAATTTAGGTATCGATCTCTAAAAGAGGACTGGAATTTAGGTACCAGCCTCGGAAGGAGAGAACTGGAATTTAGGTACCAGTCTCGAAAGAAATGGGAAACAGAATTTAGGTACTGATCCCGAAAGGAGAGTTTCAAAGGAATTATAAATGGATTCTGATTTGAAGACGAATTGCAAGGTTTGAAACAGTGGATTTAGATTGGAATCCAATTTAAGATTTAGATTCGTTTTGTTTGTCCTTTAACGATCCCATTTTTTTGTTGTTGTTTATTTAGTGTTCATGTGAATTTGAAGTTCATTTTACTATTTAGATTTTTAGGAAAAGTTCTCATTTATTTTCTTTTCTCTTATGTTCTTTGTTCAAAGTTCATTTAACTCTAATGGCGTTTCTTAGTCGATTTGCACAAAAAAAGGTGAAGGCAGAATATGACGTAGTCGTTTTCATTCCAACTTGCTGAAAGTACATCATACAACTTGATCTAGTCATGATGACATTTTTCTCGAAATTTAATGTCTCATACAATCCATGTAACTCCAAAACGGATCGTATAAACTTCTTGCTGATCCATTCAAAAGTGTCTATAAAAAATCCATGTCTGAATAGTAAGAAACATGGGTAATAACATCACCTTCCAAGGCACCCTTGGCAGGAATGCCGCATGGATGTGCATTGGAGGTGTGCTATTTCTCATGTAACTCACGACTCGTAGGGTCGGAGACTCTCGAGTCCGGATCCGGTCGGAAGTGGTAAGGCGCCTTTCGTCGTCCATTCTTCTAAAAGTAACGGAGATCCGCTCCACTCGGCACTCCCGTATACAATGTTTTGCAACGTCTCGCTCCATTTCCTTTTAATATCATGACGGAACCTACCAGAAGTGGTATCTCCGCCGGCCCTCGGAACTTACCCGGGCCTGCTATCCGGAGGTCTGATCCGAACATGATATTGCATTGGTTGACGAACGAAATTGTGCAGAAAGGTCTGACAAAGTCGTGGTGGTCTATGTGTGGAGGTATGCAGTCGCCCTCCTGGTAAATATTGATGATGCAACTGTTGGGTATGCAGTCTGCTGGCAGTACCCTCCACGTTATCATTCTTTTCACCATTCTTTTAATTATCCTCGGCATTGGATCCACCTCATTGCGACGGAGTATCCCTGGTGGATTTCCTTTTCTGTCCTCTGTGAAGTTATAGCAACATCCGCATTGTATTGTGACTCGTCCTTTCCCTGGCATCCATCTCCGGGGTTCTGAATAAGTCTTTTCCCTCAGATGGCCTGCTCGGCCCATCTTCTGAAGCTCTAAGATGTAGTCCACAATCTGCTGCTGCTCGTACTCTGAGAATACATCTGTGTGTAACTCAAGGCCTTCCAAAATGTTGATTCTCTTGCCTCTAACCCTTTCAAAGTATTCGAAAGTCTTCTTCTCAACATTTTGCATTCTTTCTAGTTCATATTCTGGGATGATCTGCAAGTGACAAGGTCTAGTAACATATTGAGGGATGTATGGCTCAATCCCGTCACGTTCTCCTGCATACCTTGGCTCCTCGGGGATTGTCTCTGTCGGGACATCCTCCGGAGTTGCTTCCGCAACAAGGTTTTTTACCACTGGTGGCTCTGTTTGGCATCGCGGTAGCCTCTCTGTCTCTGATCTTCTTGGAGTTTCCCTTATCTTTTCTGTTGTTCTTGGAGCTGGTTTCCTCTTTTCAGGTTCCTGATGAACCAGTATCTTTGAAATGTGTGTGTTGGCGGTAGCGGCTGTCTCTTCATGTTGATCTGCTGCTAGTTTAGTCAACATCTTGCAGATGCGGCGATTCTTATTCCTTCTTTTGGTAGCAGTGAGAGTAGCTTTCCTTACCCCTTGTTTTTCTGCGGGTGCGGCGCTGACGAGCCTGCCCTCTGTCGTGGCAACTACTGACTTGATTTTCTTGTTCTCCTCGGTGTTTGTTTTTTTCTTTTTGTTGTTGGATTGGTGGCTTGGGCCACCCATCTTCATCACTGTCTGGCTGTGAAGCTCTTCTCGATCGACTGGGATCCAATCATTTTCTTCGTACTGTAGGCCGGCTGGTGTGAAGTCAGAATCAATTTCTATCACTGCTCCATCCTTCACCCTCTTTTCATCTAGTGCAAGACTCAAGCCATTTCTAAAGTTTAGGACCAACCGCCCGTTCGACATTTCCCTGCGAAAGAAAATAAGGAAAGGATCAGGGGCTGTACTAAGAACGAGAACATGAAGAAAATATTTATTAATGAAAATTTTTTTTTATTCGTATTTTCTTTTAAAATTTAAATAGGAGTAGGAAAGGGAGTGAGAAAAGATCAGGAACAAGATTTGATTTGAAAGGAAGGATTTGACATTTTATTATTATGGTTTCCCATATTTTCTTTTTTAACATTTTTGTTGATGAGATTTTTTTTATCATCCATTTTATTTTGTTTTGGGTTCGGACCCAGTCAAAAAGTGATTACTTCACCTGTATTTCTAGGGATAAGATTCTATTTTAGAAGCCACCCTTTGAAACATCAGGTTGCGTAATACTTCTTTAAATACCATCCATTGATTGGAAGCATGGGTCGTTCTCCATGGTAATTCACCAGTTGGTAGGAACCTCCTGAGTAGACTGTCTTGACCACGAACGGCCCTTCCCATGTTGGTTCAAATTTACCACCTACCTTGCGATGTGCAAGAATAGGTCTTCTAAGAACAAGAACTAAGTCACCGATTTTGAAAGTTCTTGGGCGGACCAGTTCATCATGGGCCTGGATCATCTTGGCTTGATACAGTTCCAAATTCTGCTGTGCGGAAAGTCTTTTCCCTTCCAAGCTTTCCAATTCTTCCAGTCGTAGTCTGGCATTTTCTTCTATAGTAATCTTATTTGCATCTGCGATTCTGAGTGATGGAAGCTGGACTTCCAATGGTAACACTGCCTCGAACCCGTACACTAAAGCGTAAGGCGTAGACTGAGTAAGAGTCCTAAAAGTCGTCCTGTACGCCCATAAGGCTTCTAACAACTTCTCGGGCCAATTTCTCTTGTTGTCGTCCAAAGTTTTCTTTAAAATCTGAACGAGAGTTTTATTAAAAGCCTCGGCCAAGCCGTTTGCTCTTGGGTAGTAGATCGTTGAGTATCGCCAATCGATCCCGTGTCTTCTGACAAAATTGTTGATCTTTGTACTTTTGAATGCAGACCCATTATCTGAAATGATCCTGCGCGGTACCCTGAAATCGTAGACGACTTGGTTCTTGAAAAACTGTAGCACGTGGTGTGCATTTACTTCCCTGAGTGGTATAGCTTTTGCCCATTTAGAAAAGTAGTCTGTAGCTGCAAGGATGAAGCGATGTCCTCTTGAAGAAGGCGGTTCGATCGGACCCACTATATCTGTGCCCCAACACTCAAATGGCCACGACGTGATTGTCAGATGTAGCACATTTGGAGGTTGATGTAAAACCACTCCGTGCACTTGGCACTGGTGAAAACTTTTGGCAACTTTCATACAGTCGGTCATCATTGAGGCCCAGTAGTACCCTAGTCTTTTAATCTTCATTTTCATTTTTGGACCCGACTGATGAGCACCACAAAGTCCTGAATGCACTTCTTTAACGATTTCACGAGCCTCGGACCCGCTCAGGCATCTTAGCCACATCTGATCAAAAGACCTTCTGTATAATGTATTGTTTATTAATGTGTAAGACAGAGTTCTTTTCTTGATTTGATGGGCTATCGACTTATCGTCGGGCAGGCTTCCTGTTCGCAGGTAGTCTTTAAATGGCTGTCGCCAATATTGTGTATTTTCTGTCACTGCTGCAATTGTTTCTTCTGCTTTTTCTAATTTGTGTATTGTATCCATGTCGAGCTGTGATAGGACCTGTCGTCCTTGAACTGACACTTCAACTGACTCATCTTGTAAGCAGGCAAATTACTTTGCAAGGTGAACTAACGCATCTGCAAGAGGATTTTCTTTTCTGGGAATCTTGTAGATCGTTACATTCGGAATATGTTCCAACAGTTTCATGGCATACTGAAAATATCGCTCGAGTCTTGGCTTCGAATCCTGTATCGTCCGAGTGATCCGTTGAATGATCAACTCGAGAATCTCCGTAGATGTCGATGTCCGTTATTCCCATTCGAATGGTTAGTTCCGACTCCGTTATGAGGGCTTCGTATTCTACCTCGTTGTTTGTGCATGGTTCTGTTAAGTGGTAGGAGTATCTTAACATCCCTCGCTCCGGTGATATAAAGATTAGTCCGATTCCTGCCTTACCGGGCACTATCGTTTGCAATTCTTTATTCTTCTGTGCTGAGGACGCACCGTCGAAGTATAGCTCCCAACGTCGATCATCAGTGTCTTCTAGGCTCATTATCTGCTCGTTAGGCAAATCGTCGTCGAGAGGCGAATCTTCCAGTAAAGGGTGTGCTACAAGGAAGTCAGCTAGGACTTGTCCCTTTACGGCGCGAAGAGGAACGAAAGTTATGTCAAATTACAATAGTATCATCGACCACCTGTCAAGTCTGCCAGAGAGCGTCGGTCGGGTCATCAAGTATTGCAACGGATTAACTCTCGAAATAAGGTTGACCTTATGAGAAAGCATGTAATGCCTGAGCTTCTGTGCGGCGAAGATCAGGGCCAAGCAGTGCTTCTCAATAGGAGGATACTTTACTTCCGTCGAGATTAGACGAAGTCTTAAGTAGTAGAGTGCATTTTCTTTTCCCTCATCATTGACCTGGGCTAGCAGGGCTCCAAGGGAGTCGTCTAAAGCTGCGGTATAAAGTATCAACAGTCTACCTGAGATTGGGGCTGCTAAGACAGGAGGTGTCATTAAGTATTGTTTGATGTCATCGAAGGCATGTTGACATTTGGAGTCCCAAGTAAACTTGGCATCCTTCTTAATCAAAGCAGAAAAGGCTGACACCTTCCTGACAAATTCGATATAAAGCGTCGAAGATATGCCAACTTTCCTTGAAAGGATCGTAGTTGTTTCAAGGTTTTAGGAGATGGCATTTCTAAGAGAGCTTTAATCTTTTTCGGATCAATTTCAATCCCGCGATGTCAGACAACAATTCCTAAGAATTTACCGGAGGTGACGCTGAAGGCGCATTTTAAGGGATTCATCTTAAGGTTGTATTGTCTTATTCGCTCGAAAACAATTCTCAAATCATACAGGTGATCTTCTTTCAGTTTGCTTTTGATGACCACATCATCCACGTAGCACTCAACTTGGTTGTGAATGAGATCATCAAAAATCTTCGTCATCGCTCTTTGGTATGTTGCTCCTGCGTTCTTTAGTCCGAATGGCATTACTCGTGTAGCAATACACTCCGATCGGCGTTCGAATGTCGTGAGCTTTTCGTCTTCCGGTGCCATCTTTATCCGGTTGTATCCCGATGATCCATCCATGAATGAAAATATTTCATGTGTTGAAGCAATGTCGATCATTAGTTCGGGATTGGTAGTGGAAATTCGTCCTTTGGACATGCTTTATTTAAATCTCTGAAGTCTACGCAGATTCTGATCTGACCATTCTTCTTTCTGACTGGTACCGCATTGGCTAACCAAGTAGGGTATTGTTCTTCAAGGACAAAATTAGCGTCTATTAGCTTCTTAACTTCGGCTATTACTTGTTGCTCAATTTCTAGACGCATTCTTCTGGGAGCTTATCTGACTGGAACAGAAGTATCATCTACTCCTAACTTGTGAACTGTGACTTCTGGAGCTAATCCTGGCATTTCGTCGTAACTCCAAGCAAAACAGTCCTTGAATTCCATTAGTAGCTTGATTATGTTTTTGAAATCTTTTTTATTGAGTAAGGAGCTAACAAAGGTTGGCCTAGACTCTTCACTAGTACCTAAGTTAACTTCCATTAACTCGTCTATTGTAGATTTGATTTCTTCTTCGAATTCTGGTGGAGCATCTCCGATTGGTGCAGTCTTTATTAGGTTCGCAAGTGACAACCAAGCAAAATCCCGTATCATCAACTGATCCTACTGTGCTGAATCCGAGACCATGTTTTGAATTGGAAGGCCGACCGGCATTATTCCATAATTTTTCAAAGTGTTGTGATCGGCCTTTTGTCCATTGTCGAGGTAAGACACCACATTGAATTAAATTTTGAGCATAGGGAGAGTGCCACTCAAAAGGTAGTTCCATTAGTTCGGAAGAAGTAACATCTTCGAATTGTACTTCTTTTTCAGTATTGGAGGAAGAAGCACCACGGTAAAACTTGATTGGCTAGGTACCACCACCATGCACTTTTTTGACCACCATACCCTCGATCTTATTAGAATGGATCGGGGTCAGGGTCATAGCATGAACATGATGGTTAATCTTCTCGTACATTGATTTGTATTCTTCATTCTTTTCATCTTCGAGAGAGATCTTGAACTGGGGTTTCTTTTGACTTATTGTCGCTGCTTCTTTCTTGGTTTCTTCTTCTTCTTCGGAAGTGTTCTCCCAATCAACATCGATGACCGGTTTCTTCTGTCCAACTGTTCCAACATTTCTTCCACGTCCTCATCCTCAGCCTCGACCTCGGGTGCGAGTTCTGGAGAAATCTTCACCATCTCGCCGTAAGGGAGTGGTGAGTAACTATTGGACTAGAACTTCAGGTTCTTCATAGTCTCGAATTTCTTTTGCTTCATTTGGTATGGTATTTCTAGAAAAGATTGTTTTCTTCGGGGGCGCGTAGTAGGCCGCATCTTCATGAATTCCAATTTCATGCACGGAGAACGGTTGCAAATCACCTTTGATGCACTGTTCCCCTCCTTCGTAATACTTTATGCACTGGTGCAGAGATGACGGTACCATTTGGTTTTCATGGATCCAAGGCCGACCCAGTAGAGCGTTGAACGATGTCTCAGAATCAATTATGTGGAATTTTGCGGTTGTCTTTGCTAAATCACCGGTCTTCATTAGTAGTGTTATCGATCCAAGAGCTCTTTCTCCTTTTTGATTGAAGCCTCTTAATAACATCTTGTCTGCTTTAAGCTCACGAGCATCAATTTCCAAATATGCTAGCATCCGAAGATTCATTATGTTGATTGATGCTCCCGGATCAACCAACACTCTAGAGAGCGTAAACTTTCCAATAGTGACTGAAATGTACAACGGTCGGTTGTGATCGACCGTTCCCGTAATAGATCATTGTCCGTGAAGGTAACACCTCGTTGTTCTTTTAACGAGCAAACCTCGTTGAAGGAATCACCGGCCATTTGAGCTAAACAAATTTCTGGATCAAGTAAAGCCTTGATCAGAGCCTCTCTCATCTCCTTTGATAGGATCAGAGCGTCGTATATGCTTAGTTTGGCTGGTAGCTTCCTAAGATGGGCTAGGACGTTGTAGTCCACTTTATTACCGTGTTCCTTAGTTTCTTCCCGAATGGGCAGTTCCTCTGCTGGGGTTGGCTCCTCCTGAGCAACCACCTGCTTTCCTTTATCCTTTGGACCCATTCTCGGAGGTATAACTTTTCTGCTTCTTAAATTAACTTCAGTTATTTCTTCTGAATTTGGTGTTGAATCTGCCGGTGTATCCTCTTGAATTGGAACCACTGGCTCTTCTGAAGTTGCTTCGGTGTCTGATGGTTCTAATTCTATCGTGATCGGAGCTCCTCGGAATTCATAAATGGACTCATTGCTTGTCGAGCTTTCGTAGCCTTTGTGAACATCTTCTTCGTCGTGGTCGTCAAGGTTGTGTATGATTTGAGAATCGTTATTTATGTTGGAATCGAGATCCGGATTAAGCCGGTTGTCGTTAGTTGCGTAATCATTAGAAACAGTCAAAACGTAGCCAACGCCATAACCCTTATCATTATAAGATCCCGCCAGGGCGAGCAAATAATCATACAGAGTCAGGAGTTCGAGGGATTTCTCCCCCAAATCAGAAATAACCATCCTAGGATAAGCAGTCCCTAGTCTACCCTTCGGAGCCTCGGTCTTCTTTTCTTCCACGAGCTTCTCCTCCTTCTGGGGCGGTTCTTCAATCGCAAGTGATAGTGCCGGCTCGACAGGTCTCAAACTCTGAATTGAAGCACGTACCGAAGCGGCCTAGATGTGATCCAAAATTTTCTTCGATGATTTTGTCAAGACAGTACTCCATCCATCATCAGTCGTGTAAGGGTCTATCGGAACAATGGGATCCGTTGAAATAACATTGACGGAACCTCCCTTCTGGAGTTCCTTCATGTATTCCTTTGGGATCGTTATGTTCCCTCTCCGGAGATTGTCATCAAGCCAACTCTTGAAAGTGATGCAATCCTCTATCTTGTGTCCAAGCATCTGGTGGTAAGGGCAATAGTTTGGATGATCTTTCTTATTGACTTCCTCAAGCTTCTTAGGCTCTGGCGTACTGAAAATCCGGTGTCTTCATTAAGCTGCGGAACATCTTTGCTACTGCTTCAGTTTTGAATGGATATTCTCTATTTAGAAGTTCCCTTAAAGTGCGTGACGAACGAGGTGGTTGTTCATAATGCTGAGGTGACTGATAGCTCGGATGAGGTTGCTGATAACCCTGCTGAGATTGCTGATAGCCCTGCTGAGGTTGTCGGTATGTTCGTTGCGGTGGTTGGTAATTGGTAACTAGGCTGTGGCCGCTCTGACTGTATCTGCATTGGCTGCTTGCCCTTATCTACTGCCGCGACGATTCCGGATTTCTTTTCGAATGTTTTCACAGGCTTCTGCTTATCGTTCTTGTCCGCGAAACTTAACTGTTTTGCCTCTTCTTGCAAGCTCCCGGCCTTGCTAAGCAACTTCTCGAAAGTCTTGATTGTAAATCCTTTAAGGAGGAGTGCTATCGGGCCATGGATACTTTTAAGTAGGATACCGACTGCATGTTGTTTTTGAAGTTGTGGTTCACACATCATGCTTAAGTTTCTCCATCGAAGTATGTAATCCACTAAAGTCTCGTTCGGCTTTTGTTGCTCCACCACTAGATCACCGATAGTGATGTGGTGCTGAGCCCCGGCAAACCGTTTAACGAAGAGATCCTCCAGTTCTGAAAAGGTCTTTACTGAACCGTTTGGCAATTCTGCATACCAGTCGAAGGTAATCCCTGACAAACTGCTGACAAACTGGCGGAAGAGTAGAGCGTCACTTCCACCGGCATTGCAGCAACTAGCACGAAAATGTGCGACATGCTGCCGAGGGTTTCCTGTTCCATCAAAAGTCTTAAACAGAGGTGGTACGAAGCCTTTCTGGTATTGGGCTGCATCGAACTCTTCGGGGTACGGTCTACCCGTCTGAATAGATGCTCCACTCTTGGATTGTGCTAAAGCATCTCGCACCTACTGTTCTACCATATTTTTAATATCCTTTTCTGGAATCACGCTTTGTGTAGGATCTTTCTTTGGTTGTTCGTCTCCGTTGACGGATGTGATCTCTTTTCCTCCATCTGTAATATGGATAATTTCTGGGGGTGTCTCTTTCGAGGTCGGGCTCGACTCCGGAGAGTGGCTAAGGCAGCAGCCATCTCTTCCATCCTCTTTGCCATCTGGGAAATCGTATCATCTCTTTCCCGAAGTTGTGCTCTCAACACTTCCAGTTCATCTCTTTCCGCAGCTGCCGGAGCACCTTGCGAAGCTGACGATGCTCGTGTCTCAACCATGTTGATCTCGGCATACTCCTCATCCATGAACTCTGATGAGTCAATTTCGTCTCCTAATTCTTCTTCTCTTTCTTTTGCTAACCGTCGGATGTCGGTCCTTAACTTGTCCATGGCATCCTCCAATGGCCCTTTTCGCACGGTCTCGTAGTTGTCTCGTGACGGTTGTTGAACTTCCTTACCGGGAGTCCCCTTTATTGCGGTAGCACTTTCTTCTGATTCAAGTCTCCTGACAAGACTTTTCTTCTCAGGACATTGTTTTGGTCTTAGTTCGCCAGTAGTAGGTTGCCATACCATCCTTCTTGCATTGGCTATATGCTGGAAGGTGGTATCCTCCCTAAATTGTAGACCCGATACAACAACGGGTAGACTGGCTTTTATCTTCTTCTTTGATTTCTCTGTGGCAGCAACAGGCTCTATTCGCGGTCCGAGGCGGGACTTAGCTGGTACCCGTCCTATCCTTCTTAAGATTTCGACACGGGGCATCTTTCTTTCTTTGCCAATCTTTCTATCACGACTTGCGATCGGGCAAATGGCGTAGTCTTATCCCTTTTCCTCTTGTAATTGTTGTAGTATGCAGATCGGGGTAATGCGGTGGTGATCCTACGAACATCCTCTTCATCTGATGCGGCAGAGAGGGGGTGAAACCTGCTCCCTTCCAATAGAGGTATATACTCAAGCAGTTCTTCTCTTTCTTCAGGAATTTCTTCTAGAAAAGCAACTTCAGCAGCTCTAGCTTTCTTGGCGATCTTCCTGCCTCTATTTCTCCTTTGAGTCCGAGTTAGGGGTGCAACTCTTGAACTGGACCCAATCTTAAAAACAGATGGTATTGTAGCGAAATCTGTACCCTCCACGGTGACAGGCTCATCACAGACTTGGATTTCCTTCCCCTTCGGCTTGGCGTGAAGTCGGGGTAGGTGCGAGAGATGACTAGACCGGTGGGGGTAGAGACAACGAGTCCTCCTACGAACAAGTAGTACTCCTTTCGACTGGAACCCTCCGCAGGGAGGGAATTCTTGAGCCGACTTCAGGTTGAACTCAATCACGGCTCTTCAGTTTCTGACACTTTGTCCATTAGTGTGAAGAGAGTGACGTCAGCAAACTAGACATCTTTGTTTCCAAATCCTTGTCCGAAACGGATGATCCCATTATCTGGCAGCTCATCCTTGTAAACGGCGAAGTTCATTCCATTGGTGAAGGAAAAGATTAACTTTGGGGCAGTCATTTTCTGCAGGGCAGATTCTGAATGTCAGTCCCGAATTATGTTTCTTTTCATCGTAAAATTTAGGACAAAAAAGAAAGAGTCCGAACACATTTTCGTTTATCTTAGTGTATTTGTGATTTATAAAAGAGGTTGTTTATTAGGAGGTTCGTTCGTTAGAAACAAAACGATTAAAGGAAAAAAAAGGTTATAGAAAAGGTAAAGGGCCCGATTTAGAATTGGAAAGGAAAAGAAAGTCTTATGCAAGACTTCTCGACTCGAATGACCGCTCCTAAACTAACACCTATTGGGGGTCCACCCCACCTCAGAAAAGAGGTAAAAGGATCTCGGAACCTCTCTGTTTAGGGGTGTCCAAACAGTGGCTCCTAAATCCGGAAGGAGTAGGCTATACTCATTCAAGACAGAAATGAACTGGGTATTCCAACGGAAGAATGGTAGTTTTGGTCCACTAGGGATATGGACTCACCACCGATTTATGAAAGCAAAACCATCTGATCAAAATGGAGAGAGGAACTAGTCCCCAGCGGAGTCGTCAGAAGCTGTCGGCATATTTTTAGGTTAAGTTGTATTTTGAAAAGGGGTCGCCTACAGAAGTTGTCGGCGAATTTTAGGTTTTAAATTTAATTTAAATATATATAATTTAGAAAGTAGCATTTGATTTGGAAAATAATTTTAAGTTTGAAACTTTTAAGATACGAAATCAAACCGATCTCACATCCCGAATAGTTTATATAACGAGCACCGCACCACAAACCCTGTATTTATCCCGAGGAATAGACACACTGCTTGATGATGGGGCTCGATTAGACAAACTAGAAGATTTGTGACATCCATTTGGTCTGCGAGCCAACTTTATAAGCCGACAAGTTCCCCTGCTTAAAATAAAGGAATTAAGCAGGGTTTATATTACCTGGGTTCTTAAAGTTCCCTATAAGGGCAAGCCCCTATAGTTAATCACATCTTAAATGACGGGAATCATTTAAGAAAACTTTTGATTATGATCAGTGGTTTTGCTTTCAAGAATTTCAAGGTTTAAGGTTTTCAAAGGATTGAATTTTTGGAATTTTCAATAGGGATTAGCTGAAATTTGGAACAGTTTGTTTTAAGAGTCCAAGGGAAGAGAAGTAGGAGAAGCTGAGGATCCAAGAAGAATCTTGGCAACTTCCCAAACTATCCTATTGTTCAGCTTAGATTTAGGAATATCATTTAATGTTGTAATCTTGCCAATTTTAGTTAATTAGGACTTATATTTGTATGACACAATCATATAAATAGCCTCGAAGATGTGAGGGTTTATGTCGTACCAAACGACTACCTCAGACTCCTAAGAATGGTTAGGGCTTAATTTGCATAACATGATTATGCAAATGCCTAACGAAGAGTTGAGGATTTATGTTGCACTAGGGAAACTACCTCAAAGTCCTATGGCTTGGTTGTTTAATTCTAAGAAAGTTTTGCTGAAGTAGATCCGAGTTTTGCTGATGACGATGGCCGTGCTGCCCACTATGCTCCAAGCTCCTTGTTGTTGTAGAGGTTTAGTTTTAGAAGTCATCAATCAGGAAATGAGAGAAGTGTTTTGGTTTATAGAAAATCTTAAAATCCAATTGTTTTTTAATATTTAATTACAACAAATCTTAAAGTTGTTTAAACAGAACCGATTAAGATCCCACGGTTCTGTCATCCCGGCACCGTTATTTTCATTGAATTCACTTAGTCCAGATGAATTTGCTAAACTCAACTGAATGAGTTCCACACTTTCATTTAGACCGTGGGAAATCCCGTTAGCAACACGTGGGTTACATCATCCGAGGTATTCCCGATCATTCAACGAGACGTTTTAATTTAGTTACAATTGTAGTTTTGTTGTTCTGTTTGTGATTAAATCATGAATTATTTTATATTTTGGAATGTTGTGGCAGTGAATTTTATCTTGCAATGACTTTTATTTTAGTTTTGGTTTCAGTTCAGGGACTATCCTAAAGGTTTTAGTTTTCATGCAACAGTCTTGTTTATCATGCAAGAAAAAGTAAAGTACAGTGCATGTAAGTAAAATGCAATAAAATAAAAGCGTACCTGGAGGGTCTTCCCGTCATCCCAAGCTGCACTTGAAACACATGTTAAGGCATTTAAATATTTTTGCAAGAAATACCTAGGTAAAGCGAAGAGAAAGGGTTTTGGTTGTCTTCCAAGTTCCTAAACCTATAACTAGTCATCTCCTATGACGTCTAGGTTCTTGATTTGGTTTAAGGATGATTTTCTTCATCAAAGAACAACTAGATTCAATTGTTCTTCTAAAACATCTCTTCATATTGAGGAAGTACTTAGGACGAGTCCTAAACATCTTTTCAATATTTCTGGGATTGTTTCGAGTCCAAATAAATTTAGTTGCACAGGTGAATTAATCATCCAGGGGTTTAAGTTTTGTTCCCTTGCTCAGTGAACTAGGACATTTGGATATCCTATAAGTGAAGTAACACTTCACTTGATACTTCATTTAAGAGTTATAATAATAAGAGCTTTAAAAGGGCAAATCAACTTATTAAGTATTTTAATGATTTAAACTTAATGATTTAATTTAAACTTAATGACTTAATTATAAAAAATTAGTTTAAGTTTGGGATAGTGTTCAAGTCATTTTTTTTTAGATTTAATTTAAATATTTACGTTTTAAGTGATGTTATACCTTAGATTTAACCTTTATGTTTTAAGTTTACTTTAAATGTTTGGTTTAACTCTTAATGATTTCATTTAGGTGTGTTGTTAAATGATTTTAATTCAATTTAAAGTTTAATTAAAGTTCAATTTAATTTAATTTAATTTAATTTGATTTAATTTAATTTAATTTAATTTAATTTAATTTAATTTAATTTGATTTAATTTAATTTTAATTTAATTTGGTTTAATTTAATTTAATTTAAATTTTAATTTAATTTAATTTTAAATTTTTATTTAATTTAATTTTAATTCAATTTAATTTAATTTAATTTATTTTGATTTAATTTTAATTTTTATCTTAATATATTAAATATGATTTCATTTAATTGTTAAGGTGTTAACTTGATTTAGATTTTGATTTAATTTAATCTCAACATCTTAAATTTAATTTAATTTAATTGTTAAATTGTTTAGCATTTTAAATTTTAAGTTAGGATTATACTTTTAGTTAAGAATTAAATATTATTGAAGTGATTAATTTAGGGATTCATAAATAAAATAACAAATATCCTCTTAATAATATCCCTACTTTAATAATTCCAATTTCTATTATTCTTCCAAAATTTCAATTAATTAATTAATTAAAGTTTTATTTTAATTATATTTGAAATGGTTAGTAGGTTTCTACCCTCAATCATTTAAGTTTCAATCATCCAAAATCAAGTTAAAATCAAATATTTTACCCTCCCCTTTTTGATTACTCCTAAAATTTTAATTAAGGGTTGAATTTTTTAATTACCCTTTTACCCTTCAAGCTTAATAATTCTATAACTCACTAAACTAAGCTCAAATGAACTTGAAAATTTTATGTAACCTCACTCACATGTCAATTAAGACATTAGAGGAGAAAATGTGATTTTTCTGTATTTAATTTATTTATTTAATTATTTTTTAATGGAAAATAGGGGTTTTCAAGGAAAATTCAATAACATGACCAAGGAAATATTTCTGTCCTTAAGAAAATTATGGGATGTTCCTAATGATCAGAGGACCATTTGGGCCAATTTTAGTGATTTTTGAATTATATTTTATTTATTAGAATTATTTTGAGTTTTGGAGTATTAATTAATTTAAAAAAGAAATAAAATTTGAAAAAAAGGATTTTATATTTTTCAAAAATCTCTGTGACCTCAGGGAAATCAGAGAACCAAATTTTATATTTTTCTAATTCTTCTTTGATTTATTAGGATTATTTTAGTGGAAATGTTAAAGAAAATCATTTTTTTAATTCAAAAATTGTTTTAAGCCTTTAAAATTCAATATATCACCCTAGAGACTTAGGAAAAATATTTGGTTTGTTCCTAGGTGATTAGAATTCAAAATGTGACATTTTGGTGATTTTTAATATTTTTATGATTTTTATTATTTTTAATTATTAAAAATATTAAAATAATGATAAAAATCAACTTTTTTTTTAGAAAATTACAATTTTAATTTTCCTAAATTCCTCTGATATCAGAGAAGCCCCAAAACCATTTTTGTGAATTTTTGAAAAGTATTTTGTGAGTTATGAATTTTTAAAGTTTAATTTTGGTTATGTGACTTAATTAATCCTTTTAGTGGGGTTAAATATTTTCAATTGATTTCAATTTTTTATGTGATATTCCTCTGATCCTAAAGATCAGTGGAGAATTGTTTTCAAGTTAATTTGATGTGTAGTTAACCCTAATTAATTAAAGTTCAATTTTGGGTGTTTAGGCCAATTAGGGTTGTTCCATGTGAATTAACTCAAAACCTATTTTTCCTAGGTTCCTCTAGTCATAAGAAACATCACCAAATTTTCCTATAATTTATTTCTCAACATGCTAATTATTGGAATTAAAATACTCAAAACAGTAACATGAACATGGAAAATCAATAACTTCTCATAGGGATGGCCTCTGACCTTGGAAAATTCAGGGAATGTTCCTAAGTTCAAGGGCTTCAAGAGACCTATGGTCTCATGCCATGAGGAATTGCCTATGCAAATGAAGAATTAAAACAATGCAGAGAGTAAATAAATCATTAAAAATAAAATACTTGATGAAATGACTTGATTTCTTTTCCACATTATTCTCCTCTGTTCACTGAGCAAGAGATATTTTTATTTTATTTTTGTGATTTTTCTATGCAAAAAATATGGATTTTTGAAGTTCTGGTAATTAAATAAATAGAAAATAGCCTTAATTTCCTACTTATCCACTCGGCGCCACGCCATCCTCGGCAGCTCCGAAAGGCCACGCGGCGCGCTCTGATTCTGAGCCGCCATCTGAGTCAGCGCTGCGGGGGCACGCCATTCATGTATCATCTCCCGGTCCGACGCCATCTGAGCCGTCCGTCCAATACATGCGCGAATGGACGGCATCCGTTCATCGTCCCCGATCGACTTCACCCGAGAGCCGTCCATCTTCCAGGCTTGATATCTCTCTCGATTCTTAACCGATTTCTATGTTCTTATACTCTATGGATTCGTCTTGAAGAGACGAACAGATCCATATGGTTTATGTGGCATGAAATTAATCCAATCAAAATAGAGAATGTTTAGAAGCTCGGGAAGAAGAGAGAGCTCATACCTTTGCTCAGAGAAGTGTGGCTTCGATCTGAGAGTTGTGTCACCTTCGATTGGACCTAAGCAAGCTCCAGATGAAGTCTCTGGCCCTGGGGAATTGCCTAGACCTGATTTCCACCAGATCAGATTTCAACCTTTGGAGGCTAGAACAAATGGGTGGCCTGGAGATGGGGCTTTCAATGGGGAACTCCTTCTCTTGGTCTTGTGTAGGTGTGGGTGAGTTTAATTTGATTTTGGTGGAGGATTTGAGAGTGTCCTGTTCTGGCCTGAGAATTGAGCTCCAAAATTGAGCTCAATCAGTGGGAGTTAGGGCAGGAGAACAAGTGGGGATGGATTGCTCTCGGCTAGGGAAGCTTTGTGAGGAGTTTGGAGGGATTCTCGTGAAGGTTTGGTTCAGCCCAACCTTTTGGCCGAGAGTGGTTGGTCGGCTTAAATAGCCATGGCCATGGCTTCCTAGGGGAGTTAGGGGCTTGGATCAACCGCTCGGTGGCAAGGGAAGAACAACTGCAATGGTCATTGGGCATGGGGCAGCTCAGCAGGTAGGAATTCCAAACTTTGGCTCATCCCAAGGTTTCGGCCATGGCATTTTCCAGCAACTGTGGTGGCTGGCCGGCCAGGGTCAGGTTAACCTCAGGCTCAGGGAAGTCAGCGCTTGATTCCTGTGGGTTCAATTGAGTTTTGCCAAGTGTAAAGGGGCTGGATCAAAGTAGCATAAAGGAGTGTCCATTTTGGCTTGATTTTGTCCATGCCATGGTTTTGGGTTTGGTTCATCTCCCCATGGCCTTATTTTGGGCTGAGGAGGTCAGGTGGGTCAGGCTCACATGTGTGGTGAAGTCCACATCAATTTTGTTTAAGTTAATTTTGGGTTAGGGTGAGACATTAAAAGGGTTAAAAAGGTTTAGTGAGAGCTTAGAAAAGGTCCCCCTCCCCTTGCCATTAATAGCTTTGTGAAAAGTCAAACCATCCATGGCTTCATGTGGCTTATACATGGCTTCATGGCTCACATTTGGCTTGGCAAGAGTTTGGTCAATTTTCATGGAAAAGGGTTTTAGGAATTTTTGGAAATTTTGGGGTTATTTGATGGGATTTGGCATAATACCATTTTGGTTTGATTTTCATGATGGATTTAGCACTTAGGGAGTGATATTAATTGAGTGAGGATGAGATGAGATTGTAATGTGGGCTTTAGGATGGGTTTGGGCTTTTAAAATTTGGTAAAGGTGGGCTTTTAAAATTTGGTAAAGGTGGGCTTTTAAAATGGTTTAAGGGAATGGGCTTTTATGTTTCAAAATGGGATTTTAGATGAAAAATTTTGCAAAGGGCCATGCTAAATAAATGTTGGGTTTGGTTTGGGGATGTGTCATGAGTGATTTGAGACAAATTTGAGGTGATTTGGAATTGAATTGAGTCTAATTTGGGTCCCCTAGTGATAGGGTCAAAATAGATCAAAATGGACTAACTTGGGCTAAGGTTAGGCTAATGTTGAAATTGATGTAAATTCAATGTTGAAAAATGTTTATGGGAGTGTAACAAAGAGTTTTCAACCTTGGTTGGGCTTTAATTTTGGTATTTGGGCCTATTTGGGTTCATGGTGGATTTAGGCCTATTTAGTGAATTTTGGGTTTGGGTTGAATTTGAGTAATGTTTGGGTCCAAATTTTGGGCAAACTATGTTAGTGTTTTGTTTTTGGAGATGTTAGGGAAGATTTAGAAAAGATTTGGGACCAATTGGGGTTGAATTGGGTTGGTTTGAGCTAGGTTTAGGTCATGGGTCAAAATTGGGCTTTAAGCT
The DNA here is from genome assembly GCA_022702705.1 of Papilionanthe hookeriana x Papilionanthe teres. Taxonomy (NCBI): domain Eukaryota; kingdom Viridiplantae; phylum Streptophyta; class Magnoliopsida; order Asparagales; family Orchidaceae; genus Papilionanthe; species Papilionanthe hookeriana x Papilionanthe teres. Next base: position 72,733,846 of record CM040436.1, on the reverse strand, counting down.
TAAAAATGAAATTGGATTCAAATCTCAATCAAATTGGGCTTGGATTTGGTCTAGATTGATATTGGGGATATTGAATTGAAGTTTATAATTGAATTGGAGTAGAATTGAGATCAATTGGGGTGGTTTGGTTTGACATTGGGTTCACTTGGGTTTAAAAAATGGGTCAAATTGGGGGTTTTGGTAAAAGTGGGGTAAATTGGCAAAATTGGCCCATGGTGTAGTTGAACAAAATGAAACTAGGAATATTTGGGATTTTCTAGAATTTTTTTGGGAATTTTCTGAATTTTTGGATTTTTTGGGGTAAAAAGGGCATTTTGGGTATTTGGAGGGTATTGGGGGGTACTTTTGGAAATTTTAGTATTTTTTGTTATGGATGATCAATTTGAATGGTTGGGAATGTTCAGGGTTAGTTTTGGGGAGTTTTGGGTGGTTTGGAAATTTTGGAGGTTTTTGGGTAATTTCAAGGTTTTTTTTTTTTGGTAGGCTAGGTGGGTCCGGGGTCCCGGGGGTCAAAAATTGAAATTTTGAAAAAATGAAGGTTGATCAAATGTAAGTGAAATGAAATTATTTTGGTTGAGCCATGAAGCCATATCAAGCTCATAAGAGCCATGAGAGGACTCATTTGAGACATTCACTATGTTGTTCCTAACCCTCTTAGCCAAGGGCCTAGGGGTTAAGATCCATCCATATGAAAGTCAAGCTAGGCATGAATAGTTTTAGGATTTGGAATGTGTGTGAAAGTGTAATGTGTGCAGGTCAAACCTCACCAGACCAGGCCACCCAGGGTAGTCCTAAGGCCAAAGAGTCCTATAGGGAACTCATCCTTTAAACCTCCACATATTGGTCTTAACCCTCCAAGTGGCCTGGGGTTTACAATCAAACATGTGGGGTTTGAAGGGAGTTAAGAAGTGTTTTGAATTTGTAATTGGTGGGTTCCATTTCTAGTCCTCTAGGATAGTCAAAGGAAAAGCCTAAGGCTAGATCCTAAACACTAAGGAGTGAGAAAAGAAGAGACCTCATCAAAAATGAGGTCAACATTAACTCATAATATAGACTTTAGACTTCAATAAAAACTAATCTAAAAGAAAGAAAAGAAGTGGGAAGAAGAATACTTCACTCCAACTCTTTTCTCCTTTCTACTCTCTACTCCTACTCTAAATAAAAACTTTTAAAATGCAGTGGAAGAACAATGGAAGTACTCTTCAAAATGCAGTGGAGGAGTCTCCTCAAATTGCCTCCTCAAATCTTTCCTAAGAATCTCTTTAAATAGTAAACCAAAAGGTGCCTTGGTATCTCTTCAAAATGTGTCTAGATTCGATGTATCTACCAAGGAACACACCCCTTCATTCAAACTTGCCTCCCAAAGGAATTTATGGAAGTTACCCCCAAGAGTTGCATCCCATCCCCTTTAAAATTGGCGCCAAATCCATTTGAATCTCAATTTTTTACTGTGGCGGCTAATTGTCGGCCCAGCGGCGCTTAGGCGCCAGTGCCAAATTTTTGATATTTCATATTTTTTGCTCCAAATTTGATCCAATTTTGCTCCTTTCATCATGACAATCCATTTTCATCATACCTGCAAGAAAAACACAAAATACCTTCCATTAAAGTGCAATATCATTAAAAATAGGTATAAAAATGTGCATAAAAATACTATATATTTTAGGTGTATCAAAATCCCCCAAACTTAAAATGTTACTTGTCCTCAAGTGACAGTTAATCTCATAGAACATTTTAGCATGCAAATTATGTAATGAGTTTCTCAGGAAGATAAAAAAAATTTATTCTAGAAATGGAATAGTCCAATTTAGAAAAAATTTCAGTAATTAAAACCTACTTAAGGTTTAGAAAGTTCTTAAGTAAAAGAAAATGACAAATATAAGTTTCAATCTAATTCAGAAATATTTATAGATTCTTCAAAATACAGGATTCAAAAACTTATTTTTCTTACTTAAAAATCCTTATCTGAAAATAATTTTACTTACTATATTATAACCTTAAGCTTTAGATTTTGTCTGAACTTATATCTTAAACTTTAGGTATGAAACCAATTTTTGATTAGGCCCTTAAGTCCTCAAGCTTCTCCTTCCTTTTCATATACTAATTTTTTCACTTTTTTTTATAAGGCAAGGATTACTATATCTGGATAGGCTTTTAATGATTTTGAATTCCATCCTTCCATTTAAAATAAAGATCAGATATACATCTTTCACTTAAAAATCATAATAATAGTATCTGAAAAATTACTCTTCAATAAAAGAAATTTATGCTTTGAAGAATAAAAGTCAAATCTTCTATTTATCCAAAAATACAAAACTTCTTACTAAAGATAGTTTAACTTTATTTAACATCTCTTTATTAAGAAAATTTTAACTTTAAGTTTTTCATGATTACTATAAATTTTAACTAAATTCTTTTATTCATATTTATATTCAAAATTTTGTTCCCCTAATATAACTTAATGTACATAATTGTTCTCAATCAAAAATAAGATTTATTTTTAAGTATTCTTGAGAATCAAATAAAATTTTAGGTTTTTAAAAATCTTTGTTTTTAAATTTCCCCCCAAAACTTTAATTTTTAGTTAAAATAAAACATTTAAGCATAAGAAATGATACATGGTTGAGAAATAAAAACTGACATATCATGCTTGCAGGAATTTTTAATATCATAATATGCAAGTATAACAATTTAAATATAGGAGTAAAATGAAATCAAATATAGTTTTTCAAAACATTTTTCTTCTTTTTTTTATAATAATAAGAAAAGTAAAAATTTCAGAAGACTTCTACAGTAGTGGAGGTTTTCAAAGCAAATACACACCAACTAAAATAACACATTGATACAGATAACAGATGATAGTGGAATTTAAAGAATTTTAAACATGTAGTTTTCCTAAGTAGAAGTTTCTAATAGTTGTTTATAACCTCCTAACAGTTTTTGGAATTAAAGTACACACTACTAAAAACTCTGACATAACATTGTCGGCATATTTTTAGGTTGAGTGTTTTGAAAAGGGGGTCGGCTACAGAAATTGTTGGTGAATTTTTAGATTTAAATATATATATAATTTAGAAAGTAGTATTTGATTTTGAAAATAATTTTAAGTTTGAAAATTTCAAGATATGAAATCAAACCGATCTCACATCCCAAATAGTTTATATAAACAAGCACCACATCACAAACCGTGTATCTATCCCGAAGAATAGACACACTGCTTGATGATGGGGCTCAATTAAATAAACTAGAAGGTTTGTGACATCCGTTTGGTCTGTGAATCAATTTTATAAGCCGACAAGTTCTCTTGCTTAATATAAATGAATTAAGCAGGATTTATATTACCTGGGTTCTTAAAGTTCCCTATAAGGGCAAGCCCCTATAGTTAGTTACATCTTGAATGACAGGAATCATTTAAGAAAACTCTCGATAATGATCAGTGGTTTTGCTCTCAAGAATTTCAAAGTTTAAGGTTTTCAAAGGATTGGATTTTGGAAATTTCAATTGGGAATAGATCAAATTTGGAATAGTTATTTTAGAAATCCAAAGGAAGAGAAGTAGGAGAAGCTGAGGATCCAAGAGGAATCTTGGCAAATTCCCGAACTATCCTATTATTTGGCTTCAATTTGGGAGTTTATTTAATGTTATAATCCTGCCAGTTTTAATTAATTAGGACTTATATTCGTATGATATGATCATACGGATAGCCTGGAAGATGTGAGGGTTTGTGCCGTATCAAACGACTACCTCCGAGTCCCAAGACCGGTTAGGGCTTAATTTACAAAATATGATTATGCAAATGCCTAACAAAGAGTTGAGGGTTTATGTTACACTAGGCGAACTACCTCGGAATCCTATGGCTTGTTATTTAAACTAAGAAAGGTTTTGCTGATATAGATTCCAGTTTTGCTGACGACGATGGCCGTGCTGCCCACTATGCTTCAAGCTCCTTGTTGTTGCAGGGTTTTAGTTTTAGAAGGTGAAAATCAGGGGATGAGAGAAGTGTTTTGGTTTAGAAGTCTTAAAATCCAAATGTTTTTAACGTCTTAATTAAAACAAATCTTAAAGTTGATTAAACAGAACCGATTAAGATCCCATGGTTCCGTCATTCCGACACCATTATTTTCATCGGATTCACTTAGTCCAGAAGAATTTGCTAAACTCAACTGAATGAGTTCCACACGTTCATTTAGACCTTGGGAAATCCCATTAGAAATACGTGGGTTACATCATCCGAGGTATTCCCGATCATCCAACGAGAAGTTTTAGTTTAGTTGTAGTTGTAGTTTTGTTGTTCTGTTTGTGATTAAATTTTGAGTTGTTTTATATTTTTTGAATGTTGTAGCGATGGATTTTATCTTGTTGTGATTTTTAATTTAGTTTTGGGTTTTAGTTTTGTGCCTATCCTAAAGGTTTCAGTTTTCATGCAGGGTGACATTCTTGTTTAACATGAAAGAAAAGTAAAGCGCAATACATGTAAGTAACTTGCAATAAAACAAAAGCATACCTGGAGGGTCTTCCCGTAATTCCAAGCTACACTTAAAGCACATGTTAAGACATTTATATATTTGCAAGAAATACCTAGGTAAAGCTAGGGTAAGGTTCTGGTTGTCTACCAAATTCCTAATCCTATTGCTAGTCATTTCCTATGACGTCTAGGTTCTTGTGTTTTGTTAAGGATGATTTTCTTCACCAAAGAACAATTCAGTTCAATTGTTCTTCTAAAACATCCCACCATATTGAGAAAGTGCTTAGAACGAGTCCTAAACATCTTTTCAATGCTTCTGGGATTGTTCCGAGTCCAATGAAATTCATTACATAGGTGAATTAATCATCCAAAAATTTAGTTAAGTTTTACTTCTTGCTGAGTGAACTTGAACAATTGATTATCCGATGAATAAAGTGACTTGTCACTTGATGCTCCATTTAAGGGTTATGATAATGAAAGCCTTTAGGGGCAAATTAGTTTGTTAAAGATTTTAATAATTCTTAATTTAAAATTCAAATTGATGATTTAAAGTGGTTTAATTTAGTTATGAAATTTTAATAATTTTAAGTTTGGAATAGTGTTCAAGTTGTCTTGATTTAATTAAATCTTTACATTTTAAATGATCTCAATATAATAGATTAATTTGGGTTGAAAGAGGTGTTTAGATTATTCATTTTAGTTTTTTAATGATTTAATTTTAATTTAATTGAAATATCTTAGATTAATTGTTTAATTGGTTTAATTTTTAATTATGAATTATATTTGTGGTTGATTTTGATGTTTCAAGTTTGTTTTATATTTTCTTTCAAGTGATCTTTGAGATTAATTTTTAATGTTTTAAATTTATTTCAATTTGATTATCAAATTATTCAATGTTTTAAGTTTTAATTTAATAATGATTACTCCTTTTCTTTTAATTATTTAATTTATTTATTTCAATTATCACTTTAAATTTAATTAAAAAAAATTAAATATTATTAAAGTGATTCATTTAGGGATTTTTAAATTAAAAAGGTAATATCTTCTTAAATCATATCCCTATTTTTAATAATCCAATTTTTGGTTATTCTTCCGAGATTCAAATGGTTTAATTAATTAATGTTCCATTTTGATATTTTCAAAGTGTTTAATGGGTTTCTACCCTTCAATTCTTTATGTTTCAGTCATCCAAAAGAAGATTAATATTAGATATTTTACCCTCCCCTTGATTAGACCTAAGGTATTAATTAGGGTTAAAGTTGTTAATTACCTTTATGCCCCTTTAGGCTTATCTATTTCATAACTCACTAAATTAAGCTTAAATGAACATAAAATTTTTCTGTCACATCACTGACATGTCAATTAAGACAATAGAGGAGAAAATGTGATTTTCCTAAATTTAATTTAATTTATATATTTATTTTTGTGAAAAATAATGATTTTCAATGAAAATTCAACAACATGACCAAGGTAAAGTTTCTGTCCTTAAGAAAATTATGGGATGTTTCTACTGACCAGAGGACCACTTGGACCAATTTTGGTGATTTTTTGAATTTTATTTTATTTATTATGATTATTTCAAGTTTTGGAGTATTAATTAATTATAAAATAAAATTAAAGTTGAAAAATGGATTTTATATTTTTCTTAAGTCTCTCTAACCTCAAGGAGTCCAGAGAAGCAAATTTTATAATTTTATGATTTTTCTTTGGTTTATTAGAATTAATTTAGTGAAAAGGTTGGAAAATCCATTTTTTAATATTAAAAATTGTCTTAAGCCTTTTAAAAACTAATATCTTGACTTAGAGACTTAGGAAAATTATGAGAATGGTTCCTAAGTGATTAGGAGACCAAATGTGACATTCTTATGATTTTTAATATTTTTAAGATTTTTATAATTTTTTTAATTATTAAAATATTAAGATAAGGTGGAAAATAAAGATTTTTGAAAAATTACAAGTTTAATTTTCTTAGACTCCTCAGATATCAGAGAATCCCAAAACCAATTTGGTGAATTTTAAAAAATGAATTTTTGGAGTTATGAAATTTTAAAGTTTAATTTTGATCATGTGACTTAATTAATCCATTTATGGGGCTAATCACTTCCAATTAATCTCAAATTTTTATGTGAGGTTCCCCTGATCCTAAAGACCAGTGGAGAATGATTTTCAAGTTATTTGATGTGTGGTTAACCCTAATTAATTAAAATTTAGTTTTGAGTATTTAGGCCAATTAGGGTTGTTCTTAATAAATTAACTCAAAATACATTTTTCCTAGGGTCCTCTGGTCCGAAGATACTTTCTCAAATTTTCCTAGAATTTTTTGAACAATATGCTAATTACTGGAATTAGAATTCCAAAACAGAGACATAAACTTGAAAAATACATAACTTGCCATAGAGATGGCCTTTGACCTTGAAAAATTCAGAGAATGTCCCCAAGAATAGAGGCTACAAAAGCCCTATGGTCTCATGCCATGGTGAATTGTCTATGCAAATGGAGAATTAAAATACTGAAATCAGTGAATAATTAATTAAAAATAAAATAATCATCAAAATAACTTGATTTCTTTTCCACATTATTCTCCTCTATTCGCTGAGCAAGAGTGTATTTTTATTTTATTTTTTATGCAAAGATATGATTTTTTAAAGTTTCAGGTATTTAAATAAATATAAAAAATCCTATTTATCTACTTAACCTAGTCAGCGTCGCGTCAACCTACGGCGGATCGAAAGACCACGCGACGCACTTCTATTTGATGCTGCCATCTGAGTCAGCCACCACGCGTCCTACGGTCCCGCTCCTTCTTTTGATCCGACGCAATTTGAGCCGTTCAACCGATACAGGCGCGATCCAACGACGCCTGGTCATCGTTTACGACTGGTGTGTCCCGTGAGCCATCCACACTAAAACCCTAAGATCTCTGTCGTTTCTCAACGGATTTTCATGTTCTTATGCTCTATGGATTCGTCTTGAGGAGACGAACACATCCATATGGTTTACATGCTATGAAATTAAGGCAATCAAAATAGAGAATCACTGGAAGCTCGGGAGAAAGGAGAGGTCTATACCTTGGCTCTGAGAAGTGAAACTTCAATCAGAGAGTTGTGGCACCTTCGATTGCACCCAAGGAGGCTCCAGATGAAGTCTCTGACTCTGGGGATTTGCCTAGGTAAGAAAGTGACCAGGGCAGATTTCAGACTTTGGAGGCTAGAGAAATTGGGTGGCCTGGAGAGGGGGCTTTCACTGGGGAACTCCTTCTCTTGGCCTTGTGCAGGTGTGGGTGAGTTTAATTTGATTTTGGTGGAGGTTCAAGAGATGTCCTGGTTTTTGGGTGGATTTTTGACTGAGAAATTGAGCTCTGTCAATGGGGATTAGGGCAAAGGGACACTGGGGATCAATTGCTCTAGGTTAGGAGAAGGTCCTGGAGCAATTTTGGTAGAGTTTTGTTAAGCTCTGGTTCATCATCTTTTTTGGCCGAGAGGGGGTGGAGTTTAAATAGAGGTGGCTGGAAGGCCTCCCAGGGGGGTTTGATGGCTTGGATCCACTGCTCTGGTGAGGAGAAGAACAACCATGGTGTCCACTGGCCATGAGACAGCTCAGCAAGGAAGAATTCAAAATTTGGCTCACATGGGTGCTTTCGGCCTGGTGTTTTCCGGCGGCTGTGGTGGCTGGCCGGCCAGGGTCAGGTCACCATCCTGATCAGGAGGGTCAGGGCTTGAGACTTGTGAGCTCAATTGGAGTTGGCCAAGTGTAAAGGGGCTGTATTAAAATGGAATGGGGGTAGGCTAATTTTGGGTTCAATTTGGTCAACCCATGCTTTTGGGCTAGGTGTACCCCCCAAGACCTGATTTTGGGCTGAAAAGAATCACTTGGATCAGCCTCCCATGTGTGGTGAAGCCCCCATCCAAGGTGAGGTGGCTAATTTTTGTTAAGGTGTATCATGAATGGGGTTAAAAAATTTAGTGAAGGTTTAAGAAAGTATTCCCCTCTTTTGCCATTAATGGGTTGGTGAGGTGGAAAGGACTTCTCATGGCTTGCATATGGCTTATGCATGGCTCCATGGCTCCATTTGGCTTGGGGCCAAGCTTAGTCAATTTCATGGAAATGAGTTTTAAGGATTTTGGATATTTAGGGGTGATTTGGCACATGGCTTAGTTTAGAAAAGTTTAATGATGAATTTGAAACTTAGGGAGTGATTTAAATCAAAGGGAAGATGAGGTGAAAGTGTCATGTAGGCTTTGGATTTATTTTGGGCCTTTTGAAATCATTTTGGATGGGCTTTTTAAAATGGTTTAAGGAAGTGGGCTTTATGTTTCAAAATGTACTTTTGGATGAAAAATTTTGTGAAGGACCATGCCAAATAAATGTTGGTTTTAGTTTAGGGATGTATCATGAGTGATTTGGAAAAGGTTTGGTGTCATTTGGAGTTGAAATGGGCTTATTTTGGGCTTTTTTGATAATGGGTTCAAAATGGGCCAAAAAGGACTAACTTGGGCTATCTTGGGCTAAGGTTGGTCTAATGTTGGTTTTAATGTAAAATTAATGTTGGGAAATGTTTATAGGAGTGTTACAAAGAGTTTTCAATTTTGGTTGGGCTTTGATTTAGGGATTTGGGCCTATTTGGGTTAGGTTTGCGTTTAGGCCAACTTAGGGGATTTTGGTTTTAGGTTAGGTTTGGGAGGAGTTTAGGTTCAAATTCGAAGCAAATCAAGTTGGTGTTTTGTTTGTGGGGATGTCAGGAAGGTTTTAGAAAAGATTTGGGGCCAATTGGGGTTGAGTTGGGTTGGTTTGGGCTAGGTTTAGGTCATGGGCCAAAATTGGGCCTCAGGCTTCAAATTGAAATTGGATCTAAATGTTCATCAAATTGGGCTTGGATTTGGTCTAAATTAATATTGGGGGTATGGAATTGAAGTTTAGAATTGAATTGGATCAAAATTGAGGTCACTTGGGTTTGTTTGGTTTGACATTGGGTTCACTTTGGGTTAAAAATGTGTCAAATTGGGGGTTTTGGCAAAAGTGGGGTAAATTGGCAAAATTGGCTTATGGTATAGTTGAAGAAAATGAAATTGGGAATATTTGGGATTTTCTGGAATTTTTTGGGAATTTTCTGAATTTTTGGAATTTTTGGGTTAAAAGGGTATTTTGGGTATTTGAGGGTATTGGGAGGTATTTTTGGAATTTTTGGTGTATTTGGCTATGGATGATCAATTTGAGTGGAGAGAATTATTTAGGACTAATTTTGAGGAATTTTGGGTAATTTAGGCAATTTTGCAAATTTTGGGAAATTTCAAGGGCATTTCGTAGGCTTGGTGGGATTAGGGTCCTAGGGGTCAAAAATTGAAATTTTGGAAAAAATGAAGATTGATCAAGTGTGAGTGAAATGTTTCATTTTGGTTGATCCATGAAGCCATATTAAGCCCATAAGAGCCATGAGAGGACTCATTTGAGGCTCTCAATATGTTGTTCCTAACCCTCTTAGCCAAAGGCCGAGGGGTTAAGGTCCACTCATATGAGTTACTTACATGAGTCAGGGAGTCAAATTGGTTAAACGTAGTTTTAGGATTTGGAATGTGTGTGTGTGGTGTGTGCAAGCTTACCCTCACCGGACCAGGCCAACTAGGGTAATCCTAAGGCCAAAGAGTCCTATAGGAAACTCATCCTTTAAACCTCCACATTTAATTTTAACCCTCCAAGTGGCTTAGGGGTTTACAATCAAACTTGTGGGGTTTGAAGGGAGCCAAGAAGTGTTTGAAGTTCTAAGTGATGGGTCCCATTTCTAGTCCTCTAAGATAGTCAAGGAGAAGCCCTATGGCTAGATCCTAAGTACTAAGGAGAGGGAAGAGAAAAGACATCATAAAAAATGAGGTCAACAAATGTACCTCCAATAGGTGTGGTGTGCTAACCAAGCACATCACACGTATTGGCGTTGACCGAAGAGATCAACAAAATCAACACAGATGTCTAAATGACACACTTAGAACGAAGTATATAAAATTTTCGCTGGGGAGTGTCAGGTAAATCTCCAAGACGGAAGATTCCAGAACTCTCGTTGGGGATTAAGAGGTGAATTTTCGATTTAAGAGTTGCAAATTCAAATTTCAAAATTCAAATTACAAATTTGGATTTGATTTACTTTGCTTTTCTTTCGACTTCAATTTCAATTTGATTTTGATTTCGATTTTAATTTCAATTTCAATTTCAATTTTGGTTTTATGCAGAGAAAAGAGTAGTGCTAAGGCCCACCCGAATGCATTTGTATGCTAAGAAGGAAGCAGGACTGAACCTATTCCATATGTGTATGCTGGGAAGGATTACGACTGAGCCTATCCCAAATGTGTATGCTCGAGAAGGATTAGGATCGAGCCTATTCCAAATGCTCGAGGAAGAATAGACAAAGCTTATCCGAAATGCGAGTGCTTTAATTTCAATTTCTTACCGAGAGGATCAAATTTTGAGATTCGTCGAGAAAGGAGTAGGACTGTGCCTATCCCGAGTGCTGAGAATTGCTGAGAAGGGAGTAGGGCAGAAGCCTATCCCGAGTGCTGAGAACTGCAGAGAATATGCTGAGATGGGAGTACGATGGAAGCCTATCCCGAATGTTGAGAATTTCTGAGAATATACTGAGATGGGAGTACGGCAGAAGCCTATCCTGAGTGCTGAGAATTTCTGAGAAGGGAGTAGGGCGGAAGCCTATCCCGAGTGCTGAGAACTGCTGAGAAGGGAGTAGGGTGGAAGCCTATCCCGAGTGTTGAGAATTTCTGAGAAGGGAGTAGGGCGGAAGCCTATCCCGAGTGCTGAGAACTGCTGAGAAAGGAGTAGGGCGGAAGCCTATCCCGAGTGCTGAGAACTGCTGAGAAAGGAGTAGGGCGGAAGCCTATCCCGAGTGCTGAGAACTGCAGAGAATATGCTGAGATGGGAATACGGCGGAAGCCTATCCCGAATGCTGAGAATTTCTGAGAAGGGAGTAGGGCGGAAGCCTATCCCGAGTGCAGAAAATTTCTTAAAAGGGAGTAGGGCGGAAGCCTATCCCGAGTGCTGAGAATTTCTGAGAAGGGAGTAGGGCGGAAGCCTATCCCGAGTGCTGAGAATTACTGAGATTCTGTGAATGCAGAGATATTGAAGAATTTTGCTGACTTATGCTGAGACTGAAGATTTTGTTGAAATTTATGGATGCAGAGATTGAGAGAAATTTTACTGAGGTCCATAGGGAATTTTTGCTGAGATTCAGTTTATGCAGTGATTGTGAAAAATTTTGTTGATATTTGATTTATGTTGTGACTATGAAGAATTTTGCTGAGATTTGGCTTATGCTGAGATTTGAGAAAGATTTTGCTGATATTTGGGAATGCAGAGATTTACAGATATTTATGAAGGCAGAGCCTAAAGAATTTTGCTGAGATTCATGGATGCAAAGATTGCAAAAATATTTTGTAAAGTGCAGAGAATGTATGTAGAAGTTCATGCAGTGCTGAATTTTATCGAAATGCTTATGCAGAGATTTTTTTTTTTGAAAATTTATGAGGTGCAGAGTTCTTTTGTTTTGCTCAATGTTGACTTTTATTTTGTTTGATGCAGAGTTTTATTTGGTTGCATTTGTTTTAGGATTTGGACCCAGTTTTAGATAAGTGCGGCATCAGTGCTTCGTAGGAGAAGAATTTGTCTTTGAAACATCACGATGCGCAGTACTTCTGAGGGTATCATAGCTCTAAGGACTCTGTAGATAATAGCTCACTCTTTAAGTTGCTATTAGAATTTATATTCTTTCAAGCACCTATAAAGATGTGTTATCTCTAAGGACGTCGCAGTTGAGGAGGCTGCAACTCCATAGCTTTGTTCGTAGCAGTTGTCATTTGATTTTGTCTCCGATTTCGTAAAGGGTGTTCACACTGTCTTCGAGAAATTACTATGACATTCTTTGAACTGACGTTGAAGTTGTATTTGCTGGGCGCTGAAGGATATGACTTCAGGGTTAAATTTCCATTAACTGCTAATATCATTGTCATTTGTTTAATTCTTCCTTCCCTGGCCTAAGAAAATCCCAAAATTTCTGTTCATGTGACTAAAATATTTTTCATTGTCCAAAGATATTTTTGAGCCAGTTAATGACCGTCCAAAAGACATAAAATCACTTGACTCTCTTCAAAGCATAATATCGAAAGAAACTTCTTAAGGTAGCTTTTCAAGTTTTATAAATTGGGGGAGGATTAAGACACCAATTTTTGATTATATGCTTGCCTCAAGCTTCTTCTCAGGGAGCCTTCTTGTTTTCTTTTTCTCCTTTTTTTATTGAGCTTTTTGCTCTTTTTTTTTTGAGGATTACTATATCTGGTGGAGCACATGTTAAAGATTTTGAATGCCTTGATTGGGACACCAATTTTTGATTGTGTGCTCTCCTTAAGCTTCTCCTCAGGAACATTTCTTATTTTTTTTTTATGCTCCATTTGTTTTCTAAGAATTACTATATCTGGTAAGACATATTTTTGTTAAAGATTTTGAATGTCAAAACTCCCCGAATTAATAATTCTGAAATGTCTCTTAATATGAATCCTGGGATATTATAACTCATCCAAAAGTCTGGACCCAGTCACATGGCAGAAAATTAAAAGACCCTTGATATCCCGGATCAATTACTCATTTTTCAAGCACACTGCTTCATTTCGAAATTTACTTAGGACTCAGTCCGAATTCCTTAAAGTAAATGACTCAGTTATTAGAGCATTAATTTCATTCTTCCCCGAAGCCATAGTCTTAGCAAAATATCTAAATTTGAGCTTTTCCAAATATAGAGCAATTCTGGACAAAATGGAAACCACTTTTAATTCCTCTTTAACGGACTCCAATTTAGTAAATTACCCTAGATTTCAAGTTTACAATTGGAGAAAGTTCATCAGTGCCAAGACGCAGCGACTTTTCAACAGTGTGATGTCCAAGAGAAGGCTAATCAAGGAAGGAGGATTCGTCAATCGAGGATTAAGTAATAATTCATTTAGTGTTTAAGGAATTCTATGCCAATTTGATGAAATGATTGTAAGGCGAGGATGAGAAGTGTTTTGTTATACTACTGCCGCAGTAGTTGTTCAAGTGGTTAAGGAAGTCTACGCCAATTTATATGGAATCAACCAAGGAAGCGTCTATGTGTGAGGTAGGTGGATAACATTCAATTTTGGAAGAATTAATGAGTTATATATGTTTAAGAATGTTCCTGTCTACCATTATTCAAATTTCGTGCCAACGAGAGACAATATGAATAAAATTTACCAATATTTGACGGACGAAACTGATGACTAGGAAGTTAGAAAAAAAAGGGTACGTTAATTTTTCTGCAACGCTTTTAATTCTAGTATCGAAAAATTGGCACTTTTTCATATATGCAAAGTTGTTGCCGATTGAAATCGGTAAAGTCACGAAAGAAAGTGCAATTTTGAACCACTGCATTCAAATGGGATGGCCCATTGACATTAGATCAATAATTGTGAAGTCAGTGTTTGGCCTGATTGTTCAAAGATCATCTCAAGGCCTTGGACATCCTTCAACAATTTTCTCAATATGCAGTTTGTTTCAACTTTCGTACGAGATTTGGGAGAAAATACTGTTACCCTGGAAACCTTTAGACCCAACTCATATGTTCCTAGCCAATGATGAGGAGAATGACACATGCATGATCATGGATCAAGCATCGCAGATTTCTGTTCCTATTCAACCTCTAGTAGCAGAAAAGTCACCGATGATCTTACACTGAATCAAGAATCTGGAGAAGCAGGTACAAAATTTAATGAATACAGTTAACAATATGTCTCATTTCTTTGATCATATTGATTGGAGGGTGAAAGAACATTTTGATCATATTGGACAATTTAAAGCAAGTCTGATACGCTTAATGAAGAAGATGGGATGGATTGATGAAGATTCAAAAGGAAGAATTTCCATTCCGACCTTTTTATAACCTGTCTGTCCATGTTCAAGCAATGGGGGATATCGGAAGAGAAACCAGTACAGATTCTGAAGAGTAGTAGAATTGAATTGCTTATTTGTTTTATTAAGTTATGTTTTATTTGAACTTTATTTGTGTGTTTGCTTTTTTAGTTTGTTTTTTAATCTCAGTATAGATGAGATTATTATTGAAATATTTATTTTCAGCAATTTCAGTGTTGTGGTTTGGATTGCGACGCTGATTAGATGGATTTAGGTTGAGAAAATACCTGCTTATGTGTGTTATGTATTGTGTGTTGTAAACACTTGGATTTAATATATAGATGTGAAGTTTTATTGTGTGTATGTTTATTTGTGTTAATACATCACTTAATCACTTAAAATATATGATTAAAATGATCGAACGGATGACGACGAGGCTTTAAATTGATCGAAATCGCAAAAACTTGAAAAATGATCAATTTTTGAAAATCTCGCCAACGGTGTGATTTTCTGAGGGTATTGAAATTTAATTCAATAGAGCCCGCCGACGGCTCGAATGACCCCGACGACGGCGAGATCGTGGATATTACCTTTTAACCGCAATTTTGACCTGTCAAATACCACTATTCAACATCTTCTTCCCAGTTTTACCCAAATATTTGACCTAAGGCTTGATAGATCTCGGATTTGGAACGATTTCAACAAATTCTAACACCGGATTTCATCTTCCCTTGGTAAGAGCTCACTCTTATGTAAAACTTTTTTATTTTCACCATGAATTTCTTTCACATTAAGAAATTTTGTAAAATTTAAAATTGTGGAGAAAAGACTTGGAAGGAATTCATGGAACTTGATTTAGATTGCTTTAAAACTCCTTTAGAAGCCATTGTATTATTATTTTGGAGATTAGTTTGGATGTTTGTGATTTTAATAGATCAAATAATGGCTCCACGACAAAAGAGAAGACTCAAATTCGATGAGACTCGATTTATTAACGCAAAAACACAATCGAGGTACACATCGATCTTTCAAAGTAAGAAGTGCATCCAAGATTGAGTGTTCATAAATCTTGGAGGAGAGGTGGAATGAGTTATCAGAAATAGAGGATGGGAGAACTTCTGCTACACAACAAATAACGCTACTATCAATGTTGTGAGAGAATTTTACTCTAATCTGACTCAACTTGAGGACGAGCTTGTCCAAGTAAGGGGATTTTCTGTCTACTTTAATGCTAATCGCATTAACTCTTTTTACGAGCTTCGCGACTATTTTTCTAGCGAGTATCAAACATTTGGAATAATGGAGGGTCCGTTGAACGATGTCATTGACTTTCTCACTGATGGGAAAGGCATTTGGAAAATTAAAAATCATGAATGGATTAACTTTCCATTGTCCATGATGAATGCCACTACTAAGGCATGACATTATTTCATTTGTTCGACTCTGCAACCCACCTACCATCATAGTGAAGTCTCGAGAGATAGAGCTCTTCTGAATATTTGTATTCAGAACAACAGAAGCATTAATGTGGGGAGAATAATTTATAAGAATATTATGGACACTACAAAGAGTGAGACTAGTGGATATTTAGGGCATCCTGGCCTAATTTATGCACTTTGTCAATTATCTGGAGTTGAAGCAAGAGATGATGAGGAATGGGTGTATCCGATGAAACCCATTAGTAAAGCAAATATAAAGACTTATGAATCCCATGAGGAATGGAGATCAGAGAGTAGGAGCAAGGCACCTTCTACTAGTAGAGACATTGCTTCTACTAGCTATGACCCTCCTACCTCTTGTCCATCTACCTTAAATGATTTCATGAATTCCATGACCCTGTAGAGGAAAATTTTTGAGCAGTTGGATGAAAAATTAGAAAGAATTGATCACAGGATTGAAGGATTGGAAGGAAGACATGATCACGATAGGATTGAAGGAAGACATCTTCGGAGGCACTCTGATTTTGAGATGGCTTATTATGATGCTCGGGCTAGATACTACAGAGGAGAGCCTGATGTCACTTTTCCAGAATGCCCCGGTATACTCAGTATCAGCCCAATCCTCCTACTGACCAGGGTGATAAAGACATTGCATGGGATTTTAATATTTGATAGTGATAGTGATGTGATGTATTTATTTGTTTTAGTTTTATTGTAGTACTTTGATTTTTATTGTATTCTGTGGACTATGCTTGTTTCTGGGATATGTATTTAGTTTTGCAATTTGCATTTTCATTTCTGGATATTTGTGATGGTAATTGTAATTGTGAACTGAATAGTCTAAAATAATAAACTGTTTGTTCTGTGTTGTGAAATGCATATGTCTTATGTAGTTAGTTGTTGTTGTTTAATGTTTAGTTTTAAAACTTATTTTAAAATTTCATAACCCCAGTAAATTTTCTAAATTGTTATATGTGTAGAAAGGTTTTTAAATATTACCACCCTGTTGAAGTTAGAAATTTTGAAAAGAACCTACAAATTTTAAAAGAGACAAAAATGCCTAAAGTGCAAAGGTATGAATTTTATATTTAGAAGTTTTTCTTTCCACCCTGTATTATTTCTATTATAGAAAACTTTAAGTTTGAGGGAGGGGTGAAAAACATTAACTATTATATGTTCTCAATTAATATATTTTCAAAAGTTATAACATGATTTATGTGATAAAATTTAATTCATATAACTATATTTAGATTTTATCTAAATATTATAGGAAATTCAAAGAATTAATTTTGGTAATGAAAAACAATTTTGTAAGTTAAGATATTTAGTATAAGAGGATAAGAATATAGTTAACTATTTAAAGTACAGAAAACTATATTTTGAAATATTAAGAATCCTAGGAATTTAGTTGAGAAAGAAAAGATTGGGATTGAATAATGTAAAAACTATGAATTACATATAAGGTAAAGAATGTTTTAAAGTTTCAAATTTAGGAAAGGAAGAGTGAAGTTCAAAATTATTAACAAGTTATCCAGATATAGTAATCCTCACTTGAAAAAGAAAAAGAAAGAAAAAGAAAATGATTGAAAATCAATCCCTGAATAGAAAAGAAAAATATATAGGATTGAAAAAAACAATCCAAAGGAAAGAAAAGTAAGTGAGGAGAAGCTTGAGGAGACGCCTTATCAAAAATTGGCTTCACTTGGATTAACCTAAAGGGAAAACTAAAAGCATTTCTGAACTTATATTTATGACTAGTTTCTTTACTTAATAGTATCCTCATGAAATTCCTATCTTCTGAATATTCTAAGTGAATTGATAATGCAACATATAGTTGTTCTTGAAATGAATAAAAAACTAGAATTCTTAGACTTGATGACTAGATAGCCTTACACCTGCATAATTAATCTAATTACGTAAAAGTCTTTCGAAGAATTCTTTCTATAATATTTATTAAAATCAAAATTATAGTATTTTTGAATTAAAACTTTACCACAATAAATCATAACTTTTATGTAGCACTAAATATTACTTTAGGAGAAGTAATAGTTAAGTTTGGGGGATTTTGACCCAAGGAAAAAATGTTAAGATTTTCATGCTTATTTTATACTGATTTTGTAGATATTGCACTTTAAAGAAGAGTATTTTTGGTGTTTTTCTGTAGGTATGAATATTTAGGGATGATAGAGCAAAAATATGCAAAAAGGAGTGAATTTGGAGCAAAAAGGACTAAATTATGAAAATTTGACCTAGGGCGCTGACGACGAGGTCGATGGGACCGACCGCATGATTTTCCCGAGAGTTCAGAATATTTTGCAAGGGAGGCAGTAAACGGCGGAGGTCGAGGCCGTCGACAGCGGGGTTAGTTTAAGGCACTGTTTCTAGAAGGCCACCGACAGCAGAGCTCGAGGCTGCCGACGGCGGGATCGACGGTTCTTTCAAAAAATAAGTTGAATGTGGATGATTTTCGATGGGATGCTTGCAAAACCCTTGGAGACTCTTAAACAACTTTAAAAAGAACCATTTTAGGCTGAAAAGTGTCCTTTTGGAGTCCTCTAAAGTCACTAAGAGTCTGTAAAAAGGACTATTAGATTCTTCTAATAGTTACTTAGTGTCTAATAGAGAGTCCACTAGTGTCCATTGTTATTAGTGAGTGTTAAACAGTAAGTTCAAATAGAGATTGTGAGGAATTCTTCAAAGAATTGTAAGAGTGGAAGGGAAGTGAGAGATCTCTTCTGAATTGCCGTTTCGAAGTAGAATTCCACATACTATAAAGAAAGGAAGAGATACATAGGAACTCCAAGGAGTTTTCTTGGGGAGGAATTTAAGATTAGTTGTGTTTATTTACTTTGGTTTGTAGAACTTTACTTTTATACATGAAATCCAAGATTTATTTCATTCTCTCCATGAATTATGAGTAGTTGTTCTGTCTTTTTCCTAGTTTTGATATTTTTTGTGAAATGATAAATAGAATTAGCGTGCCGTAAAATTTTAAAAAAGTTGTGATAATCTTTTACTTAGATCTTAATTTACTTTCAATCTAGCCAATTGAATAGTTAAAATCTGTTGAGTTTGACAACTATAGAAATGATTACATCCAAGATTCAGGGAGGTCAAAGTCCTTGGAAGGACGGTGCAAATAAATAGGGAAATAATATTCATTGGGCGTAGAATTGGTGATTTTAGAGTGACAGGGTAAAATCTTCAATTTGGTCCTATCGTTTAGGTGCTGAAGTGAAGATGTTAGCCCTTGTCGGCATATTTTTAGGTTTGTAAGTTTAATTTTAAAAAGGGGTCGCCTACAGAAGTTGTCGGCGAATTTTAGATTTTAAATTTTGATTTAAATATATATATATGTATTTTAGAAAGTAGCATTTGATTTTGAAAATAATTTTGAATTTGAACATTTTACGATATGAAATCAAACCGATCTCACATCCCAAATAGTTTATCTAAACGAGCACCACACCACAAACCATGTATCTATCCTGAAGAATAGGCACACTGTTTGACGATGAGGCTCGGTTAAATAAACTAAAAGATTTGTGACATCCATTTGGTCTGCGAACCAATTTTATAAGCCGACAAGTTCCCCTACTTAATATAAAGGAATTAAGCAGGGTTTATATTACCTGGGTTCTTAAAGTTCTCTAGAAGGGCAAGCCCCTATAGTTAATTACATCTTAAATGCCCCGAAGACACTTAAGAAAACTCTCGATAATAATCAGTGGTTTTGCTCTCAAGAATTTCAAAGTTTAAGGTTTTCAAACAGTTGGACTTTGGAAATTTCAATAGGGAATAGCTCAAATTTGGAACAATTTATTTTAAGAATCCAAAGGAAGAGAAGTAGGAGATGTCACGAACCCGAAGTGGACTTCGGTGACTTCCCAACTATCCTATGGTTTGGCTTTAATTTAAGAGAATTATTTAATGTTTCAATCCTGCCAATTTTAATTAATTAAGGCTTATATTTGTATGATATAATCACATAAATAGCCTCGAAGATGTGAGGGTTTATGTCGTACCAAACGACTACCTCGGAATCCTAAGACCGGTTAGGGCTTAATTTGCATAACATGATTATGCAAATGCCTAACAAAAAGTTGAGGATTTATGTTGCACTAAGCAAACTACCTCGAAATCCTATGGCTTTGTTATTTAAGACTAAGAAAAGTTTAGCTGATGTAGACACAAGTTTTACTGATGACGATGGCCGTGCTGCCCACTATACTCCAAGCTCCTTGTTGTTGCAGAAGGTTTAATTTTAGAAGGTGAAAATCAGGAGATGAGAAAAGTGTTTTGGTTTAGAAGAGTCTTAAAGTTCAAATGTCTTTAATGTTTTATTAGGGGAATCTTAAAGTTGATTATAACAACACCGGTTAAGATCCCACGGTTCCATCATTCTGGCACCGTTATTTTTATCGGATTCACTTAGTCCAAATGAATTTGCTAAACTCAATTGAATGATTTCCACACTTTCATTTAGACCGTGGGAAATCCCGTTAGCAACATGTAGGTTACATCATTCGTGGTATTCCCGATCATCCAACGAGATGTTTTAATTTAATTGCAATTGTAGTTTTGTGTTCTGTTTGTGATTAAATTTTGAGTTGTTTTATCTTTTGAATGTTGTGGCGGTGAATTTTATCTTGTTGTAACTTTTAATTTAGTTTTGGTTTCAGTTTTGTGACTATCCTAAAATTTTTAGTTTTCATGCAACAATCTTGTTTAACATGCAAGAAAAGTAAAGTGCAGTACAGGTAAGTAACTTGCAATAAAATAAAAGCGTACCTGGAGGGTCTTCCCTTCATTCCAAGTTGCACTTAAAACACATGTTAAGGCATTTAAATATTTATGACAAGTACCTAGGTAAAGCTAAGGGAAAGGTTTTGGTTGTCTACCAAAGTCCCAATCCTATTGCTAGTCATCTCCTATGACGTCTAGGTTCTTGTATTTTGTTTAAGGATGATTTTCTTCATCAAAGAACAATTAAACTCAATTGTTCTTCTAAAAAATCCCATCATATTGAGAAAGTGTTTAGGAAGAGTCCTAAATATCTTTTCAATATTTTTGGAATTACTTTGAGTCCAAATGTGTTTAATTGTACTGGTGAATTGATCATCAAAGAATTCAGTTTTAGATTTTCCTTCTTTCTCAGTGAATTAGGATGTTTGATTATCCTATAAGTAAAGTGACATTTCACTTGATGCTTTACTTAAGAGTTATAATAATGAAAGCCTTCAAGGGCAAATTAATTTATTAAAGAATTTCAACAATTTAAAATTAGAATTAATGTTTTAAGGTGATTTAATTTAGTTATAAAATTTTAATGAATTTAAGTTTGGAATAGTGTTGAAGTTGTCTTATTCTTAAGTGTTTTAAACCATTTGAATTAAAAGAGGAATTTAAATTATTTAATTTAAAATTTAATGATTTAATTTTAATCTAATTGCAATATTCTGGATTAACTTTTTAATTGGTTGGATTATTATATTATTTTTTTATTAAGAATTTATCTTTATGAAATTAATTTTTAATGTTTCAAATCTGTTTTAAATTTACCTTCAAGTGATTTTTTTTTGAAATTATTAATTTTCTTATTTGTTTTAAATTTATTTCAATTTAATTATCAAATTAAATGTTTTAGGTTTTAATTTAATTAAGGTTTATCTTTCCTTTTAATTATTTAATTATCACTTTAAATTTAATTAAAAAGTTTAATATTATTAGAGTGATTCATTTAGGGATTTTAGTTTAAGTTATTATAATCTCTCTAAATCATATCCTCATTTAAATAATCCAAATTTTAATTTACTCTTCAAAAATTTAAATTGTCTAATTAATTAAGGTTTACTTCAAATATTTTCAAGATGATTAATGGGTTTCTACCCTTTAATTCTCTAAGTTTCAATCTTCTAATGAAAATTTTAAAATCAGATATTTTACCTTCCCCTTGATTAAACCTAAATGTTAATTAGGGTTAAATCTTTTAATTACCTTTTTGCCCCTTTAAGCTTATTTATTTCATAACTCACTAAGTTGAGCTCAAATGAACTTGAAATTTTTATGTCACTTCACTCATATGTCAATTAAGACATTAGAGGAGAAAATGTGATTTATCTGAATTTAATTTAATTTATATAATTATTTTAATGAAAAATAGGGATTTTCAATGGAAATTGAATAACATGACCAAGGAAAGGTTTCTGTCCTTAAGAACATTATGGGATGTTCCTAATGACCAGAGGACCCCTTAGACCAATTTTGGTGATTTTTTGAATTATATTTTATTTATTATAATTATTTTGAGTTTTAGAGTGTTAATTAATTATAAAATAAAATAAAGGTTGAAAATTAAATTTTATATTTTTTCTTAAATCTCTCTGACCTCAAGGAGTTCATAGAAACAAATTTTATAATTTTCTGATTTTTCTTTGATTTATTAGAATTAATTTAGTGAAAAGGTTGAAAAATTCATTTTTTTAATTCAAAAATTGTTTTAAGCATTTAAAATTCAACATCTTTACTTTGAGACTTGGGAAAAATATTTGGTTTGTTCCCAAGTGATTAAGAGTCAAAATATGACATTTTTATGATTTTTAATATTTTTGTGATATTTATTATTTTTTAATTATTTAAAATATTAAAATATGATGAAAAATGAAGATTTTTAGAAAATTTTAATTTTACTTTTCTAAGGCTCCTCTAATATCAGAGAGGCTACAAAACCAATTTCGTGAATTTTTAAAGTGTATTTTTGGATTTATGAATTTTTTAAGTTTAATTTTAGTTATGTGACTTAATTAATCCATTTAGTGGGGTTAAACATTCCCAATTGATTCCAAATTTTTATGTGAGATCCCTCTGATTCTAAAGATCAGTAGAGAATTATTTTCAAGTTCTTTCGATGTGTGGTTAACCCTAATTAATTAAAGTTTAGATTTGAGTAATTAGGCCAATTAGGGTTATTCTTAATGAATTAACTCAAAATATAATTATCCTAGGGTCCTCTGGTCCTAAGAAACTTCCCAAATTTTTCTTAGAATTTTCTAAGAAATATGCTAATTAATGGAATTAAAATACCAAAAACAGTGACATAAACTTGAAAAATACATAACTTGCCATAAAGATAGCCTCTGACCTTGAAAAATTCAGGGAATGTTTCCAAGATTAGAGGTTTCAAAAGCCCTATGGTCTCATGCCATGGTGAATTGTCTATGCAAATGGAGAATCAAAATAATGAAATAAGTAAATAATTAATTAAAAATAAAATACTCGTCAAAATAACTTGATTTCTTTTCCACATTATTCTCCTCTGTTCACTGAGCAAGTGGATATTTTTAGTTTATTTTTTTGATTTTTCTACACAAAGATATGGATTTTCTAAGTTCTGGGTATTTAAATAAATAAAATAAAATCCATATTTTCCTACTTATCCACGCGGCGCCGACTCATCCTCGGCAGCTCTAAAAGCCCACGATTCGCCTCCTCATTTGATTCCGCCATCCGACTCAGCGCTCAGAGGGCCCGCGGTTCACGCACCTTTCTCTAGTCCGATGCAATCTGGACCGTCCACTCGATACACGCTCGATCGGACGGCGCCTGGTCATCGTCTACGACCGGTGTGCACCCGTGACCGTCCACACTAAAACCCTAAGAACTCGCTCATTTCTCAATGGATTTTCACGTTCTTATGCTCTATGGATTCTTCTCGAGGAGAAAAATACATCCATACGGTTTACATACTATGAAATTAAGTAAATCAAAATGGAGAATCTCTGGAAGCTCGAAAGGAAGGAGAGGTCTATACCTTGGCTCTGAGAAGTGAAGCTTCAATCAGAGAGTTGTGGCACCTTCGATTGCACCCAAGGAAGCTCCAGATGAAGTCTCTGGCTCTGGGGAATTTCCTAGGTACAACTTCCACCAAGCTCGATTTCAAAGCTTGGCCGATAGAGAGAATGGCTGGCCTGGTGAGGGGGCTTCCACTAGGGAACTCCTTCTCTTGGTCCTGTGCAGGTGTGGGTGAGTTTAATTTGATTTTGGTGGAGGTTTCAGAGATGTCCTGGTTCTGGGCTGAGAATTGAGCTCCAAAATTGAGCTTAATCAATGGGGTTTGGGGAGGAGAATAGTGGGGATCAATTGCTCTAGGTTAGGAGAAGGTCTTGGAGCAATTTTGGCAGAGTTTTGTTTAGGTCTAGTTCATCACCTTGTTTGGCCGAGAAGGTGGTGGTTTTAAATAAACATGGCTGGAGGGCCTCCCAGGGGCAGTTATGTCTTGGGATCAGCTGCTCTATACAAGAGAAGAACAGCCATGGTGTTCAATTGGATTGGGACAACTCAGCAAGGAAGAATTGAAAAATTTGGCTCACATGGAGCTCTCGGCCATGGCATTTTCCGGCGACCCAGGCAGCTGGCCGGCAGGGTTAAGTCACCATCTTGATCAGAAGGGTTAGGGGTTGGCAATGGTGCAGTCAATTAGCCATGGACATGTGTAAAGAGTTTAGCTTTAAGTGGTATGGGGAGAGGGGTGATTTTGGATCCAAATGGGTCAAGTCATGCAAATGGGTTGGGTTCACCTTTCCAAGCTCTAGTTTGGGCTGAGGGAGATCGGGTGAGTCAGCTAGCTTAGTAGGGAAAAGTCACCATCTAAGCATATTTTGGTTTAAGCATGGTTTAGGGGAATCAAGAAAGTGCTTAATCACTTTAAGGGAATCAAGAAAGAGGCTCCTCCTCTTACCCAATATGGTATGGTCACATGAACACCACTCACATGGCTTGCATGGGGCTTAAAGATGTCTTCATGGCTAGCCTATGGCTTGTCCATGGCTTGGTCAATTTTCATGAAAAAATGTTATTTGGAATTTTTTTGAAAACTTTGGATTTTTTGATTGGTTTTGTCATGATGCTATTTTGGTTTAATCAAAATGATGGGTTTTGGACTTAGGGGTGATTTAAATCATAGGGAATGATGAGGGAAAAATTTCATGTGGGCTTTGGGGTGAAATTTGAGCTTTTGAATTTGTTGGAAGTGGGCTTTTAAAAAGGTTTAAGGAGGTGGGCTTTTAGGTTTGAAAACAAATTGTTGGATGGAAATTTTGTGAAGGATTGGGCCAAACAAATGTTGGGTTTAGTTTAGGGATGTGTCATGAACATTTTAGAAAAGATTTGGTATCATTTAGAGTGGAATTGGATTTAATTTGGGCTTTTTGGGTAAAGGGGCCGAAGTGGGTTAAATTGGGCTAACTTGGGCTAAGGTTGGGCTAAAGTTGGATTTGATGTAAAATTAATGTTGAGAAATATTTATGGGAGTGTCACAAAGAGTTTTCATCTTTGGTTGGGCTTTAATTTTGGGATTTGGACCTATTTGGGTTAGGTTTGGGTTTAGGCCAATTTAAGGGATTTTGACTTTGGGTTAGGTTTGGGTGGAGTTTAGGTTCAAATTTGGGGCAAATCTTGTTAGTGTTTTATTTGTGGGGATATTAGGAAGTTTCAGGAAAAGATTTGGGGTTAATTGGAGTTGAATTGGGTTGGTTTAGGCTAGGTTTAGGTCATGGGCCAAAATTGGGCTTTAGGCTTTAAATTGAAATTGAATCCAAATGTCAATCAAATTGGGCTTGGATTTGGTCTAAATTGATATTGGGGATATTGAATTGAAGTTTAGGATTGGATTGGATCAACATTAAGGTCAATTGGGTTGATTTAGTGGGACATTGGGTCCACTTGGGTTAAAAATGGGTCAAATTGGGGGTTTTGACAAAAGTGGGTTAAATTAACAAAATTGGCCTATGGTGTAGTTGAACAAAATGAAATTGGGAATATTTGGGATTTTCTGGAATTTTTTGAGAATGTTTGGAATTTTTAGTATATTTGGCTATGGGTGATCAATTTGAATGGTGGGAAATGTTTAGGATTGGTTTTGAGGAATTTTGGGTAATTTAGGTAATTTTGCAAATTTTGGGTAGTTTCAAGGACATTTGGTAGGTTTGGTGGGTGTAGGGCCCCGGGGGTCAAAAATTGAAATTTTGGAAAAATAAAGATTGATCAAGTTTGAGAAGAATGGAATTACTTTGGTTGAGCCATGAAGCCATATCAAGCCCATAAGAGCCATGAGAGGACTCATTTGAGGCATTCACTATGTTGTTCCTAACACTCTTAGCTAAGGGCCTAGGGGTTAAGGTCCATCCATATGAATTACTTACATGGGTCAGGAAGTCAAGCTAGGTATGAATGGTTTTAGGATTTGGAATGTGTGTGAAAGTGTAATGTGTGCAGGTCAACCCTCACCAGACCAGGCCACCTAGGGTAGTCCTAAGGCCAAAGAATCCTATAGGGAACTCATCCTTTAAACCTCCACATTTGATCTTAACCCTCCAAGTGACTTAGGGGTTTACAATCAAACTTATGAGGTTTGCAGGGAGTTAAGAGGTGTTTGAATTTCTAAGTGGTGGGTTCCATTTCTAGTCCTCTAAGATAGTCAAAGGGAAAGCCTAAGGCTAGATCCTAAGTACTAAGGAGAGAGAAGAGAAAAGACCTCATCAAAAATGAGGTCAACAACCCTCAGGTGAGGGGAATGTGGGAGCTCTGAAGTGAGAGCCGGTGTCCTCCCAGCCTAGCCGCAGATTCATTAACCAAGCCTAGGATTAGTTAATGTTCTTTATGCCTGGACCAAAGTGTAAAGAATATGTATTCTCCTATTTGGTACAACACAGTTTAAAACTAATTCTAATTATTTATTCACTTAAATATCTTAACAAAGGAGAGAGATTCTTGCTTAGAAATTTGAACTTTACTTTAGTAGACTTAGTTAATTGTTAGTAGAACTAGTTTAATTTAAACTTTATATTATTGTCGATTACGTATAAGTGACAGATAAGCAATTTCGATTTAGTTGTGATTCTGAATTGATTTCTATAATCATAGTCTGTAGCCTCTTAAATATTCCCTGTGGGATCGATATCCAGGACTCCACTAGAGCCCTATATTACATGAGCGATACGTATACTTACTTTTAATGGTAACTCTACGATTAAAGAATATAATATATAATTGTTACAAAAATTAAAATTACGCTCCAAGTCAATTTGGCGCTATTGCCGAGGATTTAAATTTTCTAGTAGTGGTGTCGAATTATTATATTTTTAAGTATATAAAATAATTACGGTCAAGTCACTCAGCCTTAGTGATCCATGAAAAAAATACCTATTTTTATGCCTTGATTTTTATCAATTTCTAAGGATATTATGCTTTAATGATTTTGTGTTTTTGGATGTAGGTGATGTAATAAGGTCCAAAAAGGAAAAAGGGTGAAAAAGGAGCAAAATGGAGCAAAAATGGAGCAAAATACAAGAATTATAAAAAATTATGGCCTGGCGCCTAGGAGCCAGAAGTTGGCGCCTAAGCGCCAGACTCGATACAGAAACTGTCAAGTTTTTGATAACTTTTGGACAGTTATTTTGACGGAGTGAGTGGTTATTGGACATTCTAGAAGACTGGCAATTGTTCCTTGATAATAGGACATGTGATACATTGCATTTGGACGCTCCAAAACGGTTTTAATCGCGAAGAGGTGCGACCAAAGAGAAGAGGTGCGAAGAAATGGACGCGGTGTCCAGCGCCTAGGCGCCAGACAGACCTTCTAGAAGATTCATTGAATTTGGACATGTTTTGAAGAGGTGCCTCAAGGCAACCCTTGAAGCCTATAAATAGGAGCACTCCTTCAGAGATAGAGCCCCCTTTGTATCCCCTATCTCTTAGCCACTTTAGGATCTCTCATCCTTAGAGAGAGAAATAGAGAGGGAAATTTAGGGCCACTTTTGTTTAGTTTAGTGAGTTTATTTTCAAGTTGTTGCATCTGGAGTTCATTACACTGTGGAGTCAGTAGGAATCAGAAGATCTGTAGAAGGAATATTTGAGATAAGTATTTTATTTTTGATACAAAGTTTATTTATTATGTATTGCTGTTTATATTCAATGTGTTCTGAGTAGTTAGTTTACTTCCTTCCTTCAATTATGAAAAGATAAATAAGATAATATAAAATTTGATGGAGAATTGAAAATCAAAATATTTTTAAAACATTGTGATGATATTAATACCTTATCTTACTTTACTTTTTAAATTGGCCATTTAAACTGTTAAAACCTGTTGAAGAGTTTTGAGACCTAGAAGGAGAAGAACTCTTAACTTGTAGATGTCACATGCATCCTTGGGTAGTCGAAGGCCATGCGCGGGCTATTAAAGGTGAAGTGCAAATAAATAGGAAGATAAGATTTAAAGGGCGTAGAATTGATAAGTTTTTAGAGTGACAGACTAAATTCTTATAATTTGATTTATAGATAAGGAAATGGTCACTAGTAGGGCCGACCATAGCCACCCTTGGACATCTAGTAGTGTGAGCCTAGATTAATCCATTCTACTAACAATACATCCAGACCTGATATGTAGATTAGCCAATGTTATTTGCTCCTGGATCAAAGGGTAAAGAATAGGAATGCTTCTATTTGGCACAATACCATAAAATAGATTCTCCAATTAATATTAAATTATCTTAAAAATCTTAGATTAATTTAAAAGAAGAAAGTTGTTTGTTTTATATTGTTTTCACAAAATCATTTTCTTAATATTGTTTTCTTTATCTGCATCTAGTAAATTAAAAGTAATTCATAGTTAGATTAAAATACCAAAAAGATTTTGAAATACAATATTTAAAAATTTAATACCCTTTTTCCCCGTAGGATCGATACTGGGGTCTTTGTTTCAAAGCCCTTTATTACTTGAAAGGATACGTATATTTGTGTAGTACCAAAAAAGTATATAAAATATTTTCCTTTAAAATTATATTTTGCTATATAAACATATATTTAAAAAGTATTAATCACTAACGACCTAAGCATTCGAGTAGCAATCAAGTTTTATTTAATGCTATTGCCGTAAATTAAAATTTGGTACACATCTATATAGCAAGTTATTCCGAGTCAAGTGTTTCGCGCCTTTGCCAGAAATTAAATTTTCTAGCAGTGGTAACAAATTCTTGTATTTGGAAATACAAAAATCGGGTCAATTTTTTGGCGCTGTTGCAAGAAATTAAATTTTCTAGCAGTGGTAACAAATTCTTGTATTTGGAAATACAAAAATCGGGTCAAGTTTTTGGCGCCTTTTCCAGGGAGATAAGAGGTACAATTTATAGATTTTTAACTATTATATTTCCAAAAACATAAAAAATTTATATAATATAAAAATAAAATAAAAATTTTTTTTTATTCCTTACTTTATTTTTCTTTTTTTATGCGTAGTTTTGGTTCTAAAGAATTAATACCTTTAGATTCTGAACTAGAAAGAATAATTAGAAAAATTAAAAGGGAAAACAAATTCAAAAATTTCAAGAAATGGCTACTTTACAAAATCCAATTGAACTTATTGATCAAAATGTTTATAAACCATTAAGGGATTATGCTAACCCTACAGTTGATGAACTTCATAGTAGTATTCAAATACTCACTGTAGATGCTAATTCTTTTGAACTAAAACCGTTTATTATTCAAATGGTGCAAAACAATCAATTTGGTGGAACACCAAATGAGGATCCAAATTTACACCTTGTTAGTTTTTTAGAACTTTGTGCTACCTTTAAATATAACAATGTTTCGATGATGCTATTAGACTTAGACTCTTTCCTTTTTCCTTAAGAGATAAAGCAAAGATGTGGTTAAACTCATTAGCAACTCGGTTCTATTAAAACATGTGCTGAAATGGCACAAAAATTCCTTGCTAAATATTTTCCTCCTTCTAAAACTGCTAAATTAAGAAATGATATTACTTCGTTTAGTCAATTTGACGGGGAGACAATATATGAAACTTGGGAAAGATTTACAGAACTATTAAGAAAATGTCCTTATCATGTTTTACCTGATTGGTTAATTATTCAAACATTTTATAATGGATTAATTGGATCTTTAAATTTAATTATTGATGCTGCTGCTGGAGGTTCTTTAATGTCTAAATCATTTGAAGAAGCTTACACTTTAATTGAAGAAATGGCTAATAACAATTTTCAATGGCCTTCCGAAAGGATTAATCCTAAAAAGATGGCAAGTATTCACGATAATGAAGCCTTTTCTATCCTAGCTTCACAAGTAGCAGCAATGTCTAAAAAATTAGATAATTTTGCAATTAATATTTCACATAACAACTCTGCTAATATTGAAGATTCTCAAACTATTGAAACTTTACAAGCTATTGCAAGTAAAAATAATCCTTATTCAAATTATTATAATCTCAGGTGGAAAAATCATCCTAATTTTAACTGGAATAATTCAAAACAACAATGGGGTAATAATCAATCTCATCCCACTGGAAATTGGAATAATCAAGTTAATCCAAATTATAAACCTCCTGGATTTAATAATCAACAGGAAAAGTTATCAATAGAAGAATTAATTTTGCAAATGAATAATCAATTACAAAATCAAAATACTGCTATTCGTAATATCGAAAATCAAATGGGGCAAATTGCTACTTTAATTAATAACATACCTGTAGGAACACTTCCTAGTAATGTTGAAATTAATATAAAGGAAACTGGAAAAGAACATGAACATGTTAAGGCTGTGCAAGTTAGAAGTGGAAAGGAATTAAAAGAACGAATGCAGAATGAAATTGAAAAAGAGATTGAGGTTGAAGAGATCGAAAAACCTAAAGAAACTCTCTCTCCTAATCAAGATCAGACTGTTATACCTATTAATGTGGAAGTTGAAAACCCACCACCACCTTTTCCTCAAAGACTTAAGCAGCAGAAACTTGATCATCAATTTTCTAAGTTCTTTGAAATTTTTAAGAAACTTAATATTAACATTCCTTTTGCTGAAGCTTTGGAACAAATGCCAACTTATGCAAAATTTATGAAGGATATTTTAAGCAAGAAACGAAAATTTGAAGCTTTTGAAACCGTTGCATTAAGTGAAGAATGCGAGGCAATAATTCAAAAGAAATTACTTGAAAAGCTTAAGGATCCTGGAAGTTTCACTATACCCTGTGCCATTGGAGAAAAATTTTGTGGAAAAGCTTTATGTGATTTAGGAGCAAGTATTAATCTGATGCCATTTTCTATTTTTCAAAGATTGAATTTAGGAGAAATTACTCCCACCACCGTAACCCTTCGATTAGTCGATAGATCTATCACTTATCCTAAAGGAGTTATAGAGGATGTCCTTGTTAAAGTGGATAAATTTATATTCACTGTAGATTTCATCGTACTTGATATGGAAGAAGATAAAGAGATACCTATTATTTTAGGAAGACCTTTTCTAGCTACCAGACGAGCTATGATTGAATTAACCATGAGAGTTAATGATCAAGAGATTAAATTCAATGTTCTTAAATCAATGAAGTACCCTGATAAAGAGAAATGTTATCAAATAAATATAATTGATTATTTAATTGAGAAACATTATCAAGAAAAATGTAAAGTCATTTCGAAGAAAAATTTGAATTTTTAATCGATGAAAATGAAGAAGTAAAAGAAGAAGAGACTCAGTTTATTAAAGATAACTGGGAAACTTTAGACATAACTCAAAATGATATACTTTTACCATCAATTAAAAAAGCCCCTGAACTGGAATTAAAAATGTTACCTTCACATTTAAAATATGCGTTTCTTGGAAATTCGTTAACTTTACTTGTTATTTTTTCTTTTGAACTGAGTAAAGATCAAGAAGAAAAATTACTAGGTGTGTTAAAGAATTATAAGAAAGCTTTTGGTTGGACTATTGCTGATATAAGAGGAATAAGCCATTCCATCTGTATGCATAGAATTTTAATGGTAGAAAATTTTAAACCTACTATTGAACCACAAAGAAGATTAAATCCTATCATGAAAGAGGTTGTTAAAAAAGAAATTGTTAAGTGGTTAGATGCTGGTATTATTTATCCTATTTCGGAAAGTGAATGGGTAAGTTCTATTCATTGTGTTCCTGAGAAAGGAGGTGTAACTGTCATTGTCAATGATAAAAAAGAACTAATTCCTACAAGACAAGTTACTGGATGGAGAATTTGTATTGATTATAGGAAATTAAATGACGCCACTAGAAAGGATCATTTTACTTTACCTTTCTTGGATCAAATGCTTGATAAACTAGCTAGACACCCATATTTCTGTTTTCTTGATGGATATTCTGGTTATCATCAATTACTTATTGCTCCTGAGGACCAAGAGAAAACAACATTTACAAGTCCTTATGGAATCTTTGCTTTTAGAAGAATGCATTTTGGTTTACGTAATGCACCTGCAACTTTTCAAAGATGTATGATGTCAATAATTTGTGATTTGATTGACAAAGGAATTGAAATATTCATGGACGATTTTTCAGTTTTTGGAACTACTTTTGAATCTTATTTGGAAAACATTTCCAAAGTTCTAAAAAGATGTGAAGAAACAAACTTAGTTCTTAACTGGGGAAAATGTCAATTCATGGTCACAGAAGGCATTGTACTTGGTCACAAAGTTTCACAAAAAGGGATGGAAGTAGATCAAGCAAAAGTGAAAATTATTGCTGAATTGCAACCACCTACTACTGTTATCGATGTGAGAAGTTTTCTAGGTCATGCTAGATTTTATAGAAGATACATAAAAGATTTTTCTAAAATTGCTAAACCTCTTTGTCATTTATTGGAAAAAGATGCGAAATTTGAATTTAACAAAGAATGTATTAATGCTTTTAATATTCTAAAAGAAAAACTAATAATTGCACCTATCATTGTTGCACCTAATTGGAATAAATCTTTTGAATTAGTGTGTGATGCAAGTGATTTTGCAATTGGAGCTGTATTAGGACAAAAATATGAGAAGGTTTTCAGAGTTGTATATTATGCTAGTAAATCTCTCACTGAAACACAAAGAAATTACACTACCACTGAGAAGGAGCTTCTAGCTATAGTATATGCCTTTGATAAATTTAGACCTTATCTTCTTGGTACTAAATGCATAGTTCATACTTATCATTCTGCTATTAAATATCTAATATCTAAGAAGGATTATAAACCTAGACTGATAAGATGGGTTTTACTTCTACAGGAATTTGATTTTCAAATAGTAGATAGAAAAGGAACTGAAAAACCAAATTGATGATCATTTGTCTAGAATTAAAAATGATATTATTTCAGAAGAAAATATAAATGAGAAATTTCCTGATGAATCTTTATATGTTATTCAAGGATGCAAAACACCTTGGTATGCTGATATTGTTAACTATTTAGTTAGCAATATTTTACCTTATGAATTGGATAACAAATTTATTAAGAAATTTAAATATGATGCTAAATCTTATATTTGGGAAGATCCTCATTTATTTAAAATTGGAAGAGATTCTATAATTCGAAGATGTGTACCTTATGAGGAAACTTTTGCTATTATTCAAAAATGTCATGATTCCGATTTTGGAGGACACTTTGGCATAGATAAAACTGCATTTAAAATTTAAAATTCTGGATTTTATTGGCCTACCTTATTTAAAGATGTGAGACATTATGTGAAAACATGTGATCGATGTCAAAGGATGGGAAATATATCTAGGAAGGATGAAATGCCTTTAAACTATATATTGGAAGTTTGAAATTTTTGATATATGGGGTTTAGACTTTATGGGACCATTTGTTCCATCTTCTGGAAAAACTTATATTATATTAGCAGTTGATTATGTTTCAAAGTGGATTGAAGCTGTTGCTTTACCAAACTGTGATTCCAAAAGTGTTTCTAAATTCTTAAAGAAAATGATATTTTCAAGATTTGGAATGCCTAAGGTAATTATCACTGGTGGTAGAAGTCATTTCAGGAATGTAAGAATTCAATCATTACTACAAAAAATTGGAATCAAACATAGAATTGCAACTGCTTATCACCCACAAACAAGTGGAATGGCTGAAGTATCAAACAGAGAAATTAAAAGAATTTTAGAGAAGACTGTTAATCCTAAATGAACTGATTGGGTTGATAGACTAGATTCTGCATTATGGGCTTATAGAACAGCTTATAAGACACCAATCAGAATGTCACCTTATCGGTTAATTTATGGTAAACATTGTCACTTACCTGTTGAACTTGAAAATAAAGCTTATTGGGCAATAAAGGAGTTTAATTTTAATTTGAATTAAGCAGGAGAAAAGAGATTATTGCAATTGAATGAGATAGAAGAGATAAGAAATGAATCAAATGAAAATGCAAGGATTTATAAAGAGAAAATGAAGATGTTACATGATAAGAAAATTTCAGGAAAAATTTTTTAGCCTGGACAAGAAGTATTACTGTTTAATTCTCGTTTAAAAATGTTTCCTTGAAAATTAAGATCTAAATGGATTGGACCCTATATAATTGAGAAAGTATACCAT
The DNA here is from genome assembly GCA_022702705.1 of Papilionanthe hookeriana x Papilionanthe teres. NCBI lineage: Eukaryota > Viridiplantae > Streptophyta > Magnoliopsida > Asparagales > Orchidaceae > Papilionanthe > Papilionanthe hookeriana x Papilionanthe teres. The sequence continues at coordinate 72,699,654 of CM040436.1, read as the reverse complement.
TATGGAGCTGTGGATATTAAAGACCCCAAAACAAGAAAATTTTTTAAAGTAAATGGATTAAGATTGAAGCCTTATATGGGAGATATTAAAATGATTTATAAAGAGGCTTATGAACTGAGTCAACCTGATTAAAGATTTACTTAAGTCGGGCTGACGACGTTAAACCAAGCGCTTTGTGGGAGGCAACCCATAATTATCTTTTGTTTTGAGTGTTTTTATTTTTTAATGTAAGGTTATGCCTCGATCTTGACTAATTTTATATTACTTTAGAAAAATTTGATGCTTATAAGTCTTTGTTGACTTAAGTCGAAGATTATTTTGAAGTATGTAAGATTTAGAAATTGGATCACTCTATTCTAAATATGAGTAAAAAGGAGATCAAGTTAACCTTCGGTATGATTGCTTATAATTTGTGTTATTGAGTCTAGATTACTCTTACCAGTATAATTTACCTATCTTGGAGAACGAAACTTTGAAATTTGACGATTAGGCGAAACGGAGTTGAACATAGTTCCGGCGCCTAGGCGCCAAGATTTGGCGCCTAAGCGCCCGAGTTAAACTATGTATCAATAGGTCCGGCGCCTAGGCGCCAGATTTGGCGCTTAAGCACCACGGTTACTGGGTCGTGCAAAAACCAAAAATTTTCAGTTTTTCAGACGATTTTCACCTTTAAATCAACCCATCTTCATCCCTAACCATCAAGCAATCAAAGTTACGTCCATTACACTTCATTCTTAAGAGATTTGAGAAATTTTTGAAGAAATGGAAGGAAGAAATCTTGGAGAAGAGGCTAGGGACAAGGTCTCAAAGGATCCTCAACCCTAATTCAATGGTTTCATCGCGGTAAGTTTAGATAAAATTTCTAGTCACTTGGATAAGTTTGAAGCGGAGTTTAAAAGCATTAGAGATCGCCTTCATGAGATGTTTCATCGGATTGAACATCTAGAATGACAGATGAAACTTCAATTTGATCATTTTGTAGCTTATCAAGATGCTCAAGTTGAAATATATGCGAAGAACAAGTGGATTGACGAAAAGACGGCTACTAATTTCTTGAGAGCATTAGTGTTCTTTCCAAGCGGAATACACAATTTCCCTTATGAAGATTATAGTATTCTGGTAATAAGATCGTTATTATCTGGTTTGTTGAGTAGTTGTATCGATGTAGTGAATCGATTGTATTTGTGTATTTGCTTTCATGTTCAATGTGTGTTGTTTTTGCTTAGAAATTGTTGTGTTTGATTGTGTATTAAGAACTTGAATCAAGTATTATACTTATCTGAAGTGTATTGAGCCAATATTGAAGATTATAAATGGAATTTAGTGAAGTTTGATTTAAGCTTTATGTTTGATTGGTGGATTTAATATTTAATTTTTAAATTTTTTGGAAAATGTTTTGGAGGTTAGAAACTGAAGCCCTACTCTAATGTGAGTAATTGGAAGTTGAATTTATGAATTTTGGTGGAAAATTAAATTTAAAAATAATTTTTTGTAAAAGGCGAGTCTAGCGCCTAGGCGCCAGAATTCGGTGCCTAAGCGCTGGTTCGGCCTGTACTCGAAAAATTCCTTAAATACCCCCAAAAGCCATTATCTACGCCTAAGCCTTTTTCTTCCTCCATTTTTCGCGAAAATCAGCTTTTAGAATCCATTTTGAGGTCAAAACATCAAGGATTTGGGCGCGAAACCACTCGATTTCTTCGTCTCAAGGTCAGATCTACACTCTAAACCATTTATTTTCGATTTTCACCTTAGATTTCCCTAGGTTTTATTAAGAACCAAAATTTTGAAAAAAAATTTTGATTTTTAGTGATTTCTTTGGATTTTTAAACTTATTTTAAGTTTTCTAAACTTAAAAAGAGTTTAAATTTTTTATTCCTAAATTTGTTCTTGTTTTCTTTCACGTTTAGATGGCTCTGAAATCTAAAAGCGGGAAGGCACGAGACAACTTCGATAGAAGCAAATTTTCTACTACGGCTACGCATTTTCGATTCCACGAATTTGCGACATCAAGGAAGTTCATTTCAGAACGAAGTTTCTATCATCCGGGGGAGATGATTGAAAACACTATTGTTGTGCACAACTGGCAACGATTCTGTTATTTCACTGCTGTTGTTGTTATCCCTATAGTTCGAGAGTTTTATGCGAATTTTCTGGATGCCGAAGATTATGAAGTTTTTGTCAGAGGTGTCGGAGTAGGATTTACTCCTGAAAGAATCAATGTATTTTATGGCCTGCTACCGACTATAGAGTGTCACTATTCTGGATTATCTCCATCTGAGGGAGATTTGGATATGATCATTGCTTATTTGACTGACGGTACTGGATCTTGGAAGATCAGGAACGGAAAAAGGGTAAACTTCAAATCCTCCAAGTTAAATGGTATTTCTAAAGCATGAAACTATTTTATTTCTGAAAGATTGTTACCTTCCAACCACTTGAGTGAAGTGACTAGAGATCGAGCGATCTTAAACTACTGCATTCAGGAAAGGAAGCCTGTTGAAGTCGACAGTATTATTTATGATTATGTGGATTCTCCTGCGAGATCCAACACTTTTGTTGGACTGGGATTCCCATCTCTGATTTATTCATTATGCATTAGCAATGGAGTCACTACAGATATTTCAGAGGAAAGGTTGAAGACTACTAAGCCGGTTGGTCAGGAGAGCATTAGCATATATGATCGTCTTCGAGGGAAGAGATCGACTGCTCCTTCTTCTTCTGTAACCACTCCAGGTAGACCTTCTACTTCCCGACCTTCTACTTCTGCTGAGCCACCATCGAGTTTCTGGGAGTCAATGCATGATCAGTTTATAGAGCAGCAGCAGGAGTTATTTCAAACTCACTGCAGGGTTGATACTATTGATAGGAAACTTGATCATTTATCTGACTATACCCAGAGGAAGAGTAGCTATGATGATGAGTATGATGACGCCCTTGTCAGATTTCTGAAGGGTGAGCATGATGTTAGTTTCCCTACTTTTCCTAGTTTCACACCATTTGTTGATCCTAAGGATGTTGAGTTTTCCATTGGTGACGATGATGATGATGAGGCTACAGCCAGTGACTAGTAGTTGATAGATCTCTATGTTGTGCTACTTTGTTGTTAGTTTTTTTGTTTGGTTTGTTTGTTTAGTTTGATGTTTGATGTATGTTGATTTGTTTATGTACCTGTGTGGATTGATTAGTGTTAAGATTCTATTGTTAGAATATTCTTAGTATATTGTGTTTGAGATTGGGATTAGAGTTAATTTATGATATATTTATTTCAGTCTACTGTTTAGTAATTAGTAATTTTGCTCTGCTTTTATTTTGTTTTAAATTTAGTATAATCATAAAAATTAGCCTGCTTACTTTTTATACCTACTTCAATTTTATCTTTATTTTTCATAAAAGCATGAGTAGAAGTAAATTTTTCTTTTTAAGATCATTTTTAAATACTTATAAAAATTTCCTTTTTAAATTATGATTTTCTTTCTCTCATACTTTCAAATTTTCATAGTATACCAAAACTTAAGTTTGGGGGAAGAGAAAATACATTCAAATTTAAATTTTATTTGTCCTTAAAGAGATAATATTTTCTTAAAATAAAAACTTTTTAACATAACTTAAGGAATGAAGAATCTATTTAAGATCACTTTTATTTTTGAAATTATAAACCATTTAGTGAACTTAACCAAAATTTTAATAACATTGACTGATTTTAAGAATAGAATTATTTAACTTAAAGAAGAATAAGATTAAGGAATTTTTCTATTCATGGTAGAAATAATGGAATTTTACAAGTATTAAGTAATAAAAAATTATCACTTGAAAAAAGAAAAGATTGAAAATCTTTTTGAATTTTTATTCATCTTATAATAATTAAGTGGAAATGTATAAGTTTTGAAAATATAAGTTAAGGATAGTGAAGTTCAAAATTATTAACAGGCTATCCAGATATAGTAATCCTCTCTATATGAAAAAAAAAAGAGAAGAGAGGAGAAGCTTGAGGAAATGCCTTATCAAAAATTTCCTTCACTTGAATTATCTTATAGAAGGAAAACTAGTTACATATTTTACTTAATTTTTATACATGAATCTTTATTTAGGAAAGGTTTTTCAAGAAGATCTTTTTCTTGTAAATAATCTATGAGATCTTAATATAATAAACTTCTATTATTTTCAAAATGGATGAAAAATTTGAAATCCTATGATTTTGTAGTTGAATATTCTTTAAATTCTTAAAATTAAACCTAGTTAGTGAAATTAGGTTAATAATTTACTAAAGACTTTATAAAATAAAAAATTATAAGGAATCTTAAATATTTATCTTTTATTCATTTTATATAGTAAAAAGGGTTACTTTAGGACAAGTAACATTTAAGTTTGGGGGATTTTGATCCATGAAAAAATACCTATTTTTATGCCTTGATTTTTATCAATTTCTAAGGATATTATGCTTTAATGAAAGGTATTTTTGTGTTTTTGGATGTAGGTGATGTAAAAAGGTCCAAAAAAGGAAAAAGTGTGAAAAAGGAGCAAAAAGGAGCAAAAATGAAGCAAAATACAAGAATTATAAAAAATTATGGCCTGGCGCCTAGGTGCCAGAAGTTGGCGCCTAAGAGCCAGACTCGATACAGAAACTGTGAAGTTTTTGACGACTTTTGGACCGTTATTTTGACGGAGTGAGCGGTTATTGGACATTCTAGAAGACTGGCAGTTGTTCCTTGATAATAGGACATGTGATACATTGCATTTGGACGCTCCAAAATGGTTTTAATCGCGAAGAGGTGCGAGCCAAAGTGAAGAGGTGCGAAGAATTGGACGCGGTGTCCGGCGCCTAGGCGCCGGACGTACCTTCTAGAAGATTCATTGAATTTGGACATGTTTTGAAGAGGTGCCTCAAGGCAACCCTTGAAGCCTATAAATAGGAGTCCACTCCTTCAGATAAAGAGCTCCGATTGTATCCCCTATCTCTTAGCCACTTTAGGATCTCTCATCCTTAGAAAGAGAAATAGAGAGAGAAATTTAGGGCCACTTTTATTTAGTTTAGTGAGTTTATTTTCAAGTTGTTGCATCTGGAGTTCATTACACTGTGGAGTCAGTAGGAATCAGAAGATCTGTAGAAGGAATATTTGAGATAAGTATTTTATTTTTTATTCTAAGTTTATTTAGTATGTATTGTTGTTTATATTCAACGTGTTCTGAGTGGTTAGTTTACTTTCTTCCTTCAATTATGAAAAGATAAATAAGATAATAAAAAATTTGATGAAGAATTGAAAATTAAAATATTTTTAAAACAAAATGATGATATTAATACCTGATCTTACTTTACTTTTAAATTGGCCATTTAAAATGTTAAAACCTGTTGAAGAGTTTTGAGACCTAGAAGGAGAAGAACTCTTAACTTGTAGATGTCACATGAATCCTTGGGTAGTCGAAGCCCATGCGCGGGCTATTCAAGGTGAAGTGCAAATAAATAGGAAGATAAGATTTAAAGGGCGTAGAATTGATAAGTTTTTAGAGTGACAAATTAAATTCTTATAATTTGATTTATAGATAAGGAAAGGGTCACTAGTAGGGCCGACCATAGCCACCCTTGGACATCTAGTAGTGTGAGCCTAGATTAACCCATTCTACTAACAATACATCCGGACCTGATCTGTAGATTAGCCAATGTTCATTGCGCCTAGATCAAAGGGTAAAGAATAGGAATGCTTCTATTTGGCACAATACCATAAAATAGATTCTCCAACGAATATTAAATTATCTTAAAAGTCTTGGATTAATTTAAAGGAAGAAAGTTGTTTGTTTTATATTGTTTTCACAAAATCATTTTCTTATTATTGTTTTCTTTATCTGCATCTAGTAAATTAAAAGTAATTTTTAGTTAGATTAAAATACCAAAAAGATTTTGAAATAAAATATTTAAAAATTTAATACCCTTTTTCCCCGTGGGATTGATACTGGGGTCTTTGTTTCAAAGCCCTTTATTACTTGAAACGATAAGTATACTTGCGTAGTACCCAAAAAGTATATAAAATATTTTCCTTTATAATTATATTTTGCTATATAAACATATATTTAGAAATTATTAATTACTAACGGCCTAGCATTCAGTAGCAATCAAGTTTTATTTAATGTTATTGCCGTAAATTAAAATTTGGTACACATCTATATAGCAAGTTATTCCGGGTCAAGTGTTTCGCGCCTTCGCCAGAAATTAAATTTTCTAGCGAGTGGTAACAAATTCTTGTATTTGGAAATACAAAAATCGGGTCATTTGGTATAGTCTATGCTAGAGTGCTCGAGAAGGGCTAATTTTTGTTGGGGGAGTGTGCTTAGGCTCTGGTGAAGCTTCAAGGTGGCTCAATTTGGGATTTTGTTGGACTTTGAGGTATGACCGTGAAATGCCAGAGTTTTTGAGCTCAAAATTAGGGCTGGATAGTGGGGATGAAGGGCTAAAATAGAATGGAATGAGCTTATGATCACTGGAATTAAGGTTTGGAAAAATTTTTTAAGTTTCCTTATTATTTGTGCATCACTCTCTCTTGGGCGATAGTTGGTGTCTTATTTATATGGGAGGATGGAGGCTGATGCACTAAAAATATGTTTGATTTTTCAACTATATTGTATACTTATTTCGGTGATATTGCAATTTAAAGAAGGATATTTTCATGTTTTGTTGCTGATATGTTGATTTTTGGCATTTTGAGCAATAGGAAGCAAAAAAGACGAAGAGTTAAACGATGCAATTTTTTTGTAAGTTGTGCTCTATGCACTGACGACGGTAGGATGGGCACCGACGACACTTACATCTAGTGAAGGAGCATCCCATAAATGCGCTCTGGCATCGACGGGGCCATTTGACGGAACCTCGGCGTCGATGGCACACAAATCCGGTGTTGACGGCTCCAAAGATAGTTACGCACAAATTTTTTGTAGATTCGATGTATTTGGATGACCTTTGGAAAGTTGCTTGAGGCATCTCTTAAGAAATTCATCCCTACACTATATTGGAGTGTTTTGAATGCAAAAAATGGGGTGTGAGAGAGTTTAGAGAGTCTTTATGTAGGAGTTACTGGGTTGTGTGTGCGTAAAGTAAAGAGAGGGTTTTCTCTAGAGTTGTGGGAGAGGAAGTAAAGAGAGAGATTTCTTCTTCCTTACTTTTCTAAGAGAGAATTGAGTGCTATTGTAAAGAGAGAAAGAGATTCAAAGAAACTTTAATGAACTTGCTTTGGGGAAGAGTTTCAGATAAATTGTTTTTGTTAATTGTTGTTTGTATGAAATTTCTTTTATATATAAATCCGTGTTTCGTCATATTTTCCTCATAAATTCTGAGTAGATTTCTTTGTCTTTCTCCTTGAAAAGAGATTTGGTGAAATGAAGAGATAGATTGGATTTGCAAATTAAATGTTAAATACTTGCGATGATTTTACACTTTGTGCTTCATTTACTTTTTGATCTGGCCAATTAAAATGTTAAAATTTATTGTGAAACATATGATCTGAGAGGTATGCAATCTACAACTAAGTGAGAATCACATTCAATTCCATGGATGAGAATGTATTCAATGGGGTTGAGTGCAAATAAATAGAGAAATATACTTTGTTGGGCATAGAATTGAAGATTTTTAGGGTGAAAGACTAAAATCTCCAATTCAGTCCTAGTGTTTGGAAACTAAAGCAAAAATTAGCCCTTAGGCAAGGAGAAGTGGGAGCTCTGGAGTGAGAGTCAGTATCATTCCAGCATAACCACGAATTTACAGACTAAATCTAGGATTAGCCAATGTTCTTTATGCACTCAGAAGAAGGTAAAGAATATGAATGCTCTTATTTGGTACAATACAATTTCCAACAATCTAGATTCATTAACCTTAACCTCCTTGCAAGGGGAAAGCTAATTTCTCTAATTTGAACCTTTCATTGCAAAATAGTAAAACTTTATTTAGAATTAGTAATTTTACTTTGAAGTTTAGAAAGTATTTTGGTAACTTAGTTCTATTAGCATCATTAAACACTAGCAACTTGTGCCTTTCACTTGTAAGTTTTATATAGTTTGAACATTGTGTTTCAGTGCTACTATCATAAATTTATACCTTTACCATGGGATAAATAACTAGGACTCTTTTACCGCCCTGTAATTCTTGAGCGATACGTATACTTTCATTTATATTCTGGTATCTATAAGAAAATATTTTGAAATAAAAAAAAAACCACATCAAGGGCATTATTGGCTAAGCCAGTAAGTGAAAAAGACTGCTTAGGTGGAGGGAAGAAGAGGTTTATTAGCCAATTGGAGTGATTCACCTTGGATCACCTCAATTTTAAGCGTTGACCATGGTGGCTCAAATCAGGTTTGGGTTTTCAAGTAGCTAAGGGGACCGACAGGTCAGGAAAATGTCACCATTCTGATCTTGCCATGTGTATAGGTAGTTAATTGAAATGGAAGGGGGTTGGTGGCATCTGGAGTTGTGGGATGCCGACTTGTCGCTGGTCCGTCAATTTTTATATAAGGAGGATCACATTTGAAATTTTGATAACTAGAGATTTCTAGGTGTGTTACCTATCCCGAGTTCTTAAATCTCCTATAGGAGCAAGCTCCTATAGTTAATTACATATTAGACAATTAAGTTTATCTAAGAAAACTTCTGATTAATGTTAAAATTTGTTTTCTAAGATATTTCAAGAGCAAGGAAATATTAATTATCAATCCTAGGGGTAATATGTTTCTAAATGTCACATACTACCCTAAATGTTTGATTTTGTCAATGTCATCTGTTATGTCGATTTGTTTTTACTTTGTTGTTTGACAATTTTTGTTGTTTTGTCTTGTAGTTTGTTATTTGTTTTGTGGCTGTCATAAAAAGTGACTATCCTAAAAGTTTAGGTTTTGTTTTGTTGTCGGTCTTGATTATGTCATTTTAGTTTTGTTTTTAATGTCATTTATGTCTTTATTATTTTTTTGTCCTTCCTTCAAAATTTTGCCCTACAAAATAGAGTTAGCACTCCCTAATAACATGCAAAGTAAATCTAAAGAGGAACTTGTTATTAACCTGCAAGAAACAGTGTCAGAATGATTTAAAAGAAATAATGTGAATTTTTTTCTTAAATCATTGATTTAGTTGATTTTGAATTAAATATAATATGAATGAGATTTAGATTTAAGGTCTTTTAAATTTAAAGATGTTTGGGTTAAGTCTAATTTAAATTAGACTTAAAGATAAAATCTAACATAAGTTAGATTTCAAGTTTTTTAGATTCGATGTCTTTTGAATCTAAATATGTTTGTGTTAAGTGTAAAATAAATTAGACATAGAGATAAAATCTAACATAAGTTATATTCTAAAAATTTTAGATTCAATATTTTTTAATCTAAAGTTGTTTGTGTTAAGTCCAATATAGATTAGACTTAGAGATAAAATCTAACATATGTTAGATTTTAGGATTTTTTTGATTCGATTTCTTTTGAGCTTAAAGATGTTTGATTAAGTCTTACTAGAGTTAAATTGGGTAAAATCTTAGATTCAGTATTGTTTGAATCTAAAGATCTTTAAGTTAAATCTTAGATTTAGTGCCATTTGAATCTAAAGATTTTGACTTAGGCGTATTGTACCTAAGTAAGATTTGATTTATCTTTAATGTTGGTTGAACCTATTTTAATTTTTAATTAAGTTTAATGTAGGTTGAACTTGATTTAAGTTTGAGTTAAATTCATTGTATGTTGAACCCAAATTTGGATTAGGTTCAATGTAGGTTGAACCTAGAGGTTTGGTTTAAGTTAAGTCCAAAGTAGGTTGAACCTAATTTTATATTAAGTTAGGTTATAAAATTAGGCTCCATGCAGATTGAACCAAAGTTAATTTTGAATTAGGTCCAACGTCTTGGTTGAACCTAATGGTTTGAGTTTGACTTGGGTTCGATTTTAGTTGGACCTAAGTATAGGTTAAGGTTAGGTACAACATATGTTGAACCTAAAAGGTTTGAATTTGAGTTTAAGTTTGACTTAGACTCAAGTTGGGTTGAACCTAAGTATAGATTAAGGTTGATCAATATGTGTTGAACCTATAAGATTTAAATTTGACATAGGTTTGGGTTGAAACTAAGTTAGGTTAAGGTTAGGTTCAATGTATATTGAACCTAAAAGGTTTAAATTTGAGTTTTAATTTGACTTAGGTTCAAGTTGCTTTGAACCTAAGAAAAGGTTAAGGTTAGTTTCAATGCATGTTGAACCTAAAAGGTTTAAATTTTACTTAGGTTCAAGTTGGGTTGAACCTAAGTATAGATTATGGTTAGGTTCAATATGTGTTTAACTTAAAAGATTTGAGTTTGACTTAGGTTTGGGTTGAACCTAAGATAGGTTAAAGTTAGGTTCAATGTATATTGAACCTAAAAAGTTTAAATTTGAGTTTAAGTTTGACTTAGGTTCAAGTTGGGTTAAACCTAAGTATAGGTTAAGGTTAGTTTCAATGTATGTTGAACCTAAAAGGTTTGAAGTTGACTTAGGTTCAAGTTGGGCTGAAACTAAGTATAGATTAAGGTTAGGTTCAATATATGTTGAACCTAAAAGATTTGAGTTTGACTTAGGTTTGGGTTGAACCTAAGTTAGGTTAAGGTTAGGTTCAATGTATATTGAACCTAAAAGGTTTAAATTTGAGTTTAAGTTTGACTTAGGTTCAAGTTGAGTTGGACCTAAGTATAGGTTAAAGTTAGGTTCAATGTATGTTGAACTTAAAAGGATTGAATTTGACTTAGTTTCAAGTTTGGGTTGAACCTATGTTAGGTTAAGGTTAGGTTTGACGTATATTAAATCTAAAAGGTTTAAGTTTGAGTTTAAGTTTGAATTAGGTTTAAGTAAAGTTGGACCTAAGTATAGGTTATGGTTAGGTTCAATATATGTTGAACCTAAAAGGCTTGAATTTGAGTTAAGTTCAAATTGGGTTAAACCTAAGTTAGGTTAAGGTTAGGTTCAAAGTATGTCGAAGCTAAAAGCTTTAAATTTGAGTTTAAATTTGACTTAGGTTTAAGTTGAAATGAACCGAAGTATAAGTTACGGTTTATTAAACTTATATGGGTAATATTAAGTCTAATTTGGTTATAATTAATTAAATCTTATTTGGGTATGGTTTAATTGATTTATTAGACTTAATTAGTTGTTAAGTCTAATTGGATTATGGTTATTAAACCTTATTTAGGTAAGGTTTAATTGCTTAATTAGACTTAATTAGTGGTTAAGTCTAATTGGATTAATTAAATCTTACTTGGGTAAGGTTTAATTAATTAAATAGACTTAATTAGTGGTTAAGTCTAATTGGATTATGGTTAATTAAACCTTATTTTGGTAAGGTTTAATTGATTAATTAGACTTAATTATTTGTTAAGTCTATCTGGACTATGGTTAATTAAATCTTATTTGGGTAAGGAATAATTGATTAATTATATTTAATTAGTGGTTAAGTCTAATTGGATTAAGATTAATTAAACCTTATTTAGGTAAGGTTCAATTGATTAAACAGACTTAATTAGTAGTTACGTCTAATTGAATTATGGTTTATTAAACATAATATGGGTTAATTAAACAGGTTTAATTGATTAATTAGACTTAATAGTGGTTAAGTCTAATTAGGTTAGGGTTAATTAAACCTAATTTGGATAAAGTTTAATTGTTAATTAGAATTAATTGTGGTTAAGTCTAATTGGATTATGGTTAATCAAACCTTATTTGGGTAAGTTTTAGTTGATTAATTAGGCTTAATTAGTGGTTAAGTCTAATTAGGTTAAGGTTAATTAAATCTAATTTAAGTAAGATTTAATTGATTAATTAGACTTAATAGTGGTTAAGTCTAATTAGGTTATGGTTAATTAAACCTAATTTGGATAAGGTTTAATTGATTAATTAGACTTAATTGTTGTTAAGTCTAATTGGTTTATGGTTGATTAGGGTTAATTAGGTCTAATCAAGAGTTAGACCTAATTATGCTTTATTAAGTTAAACCTAATGTGATTAAGGTTTAAATTGATTTAATTAGGTCTAAATGGTGTCTTAAACCTAATTAAGGTTATTAAGCTAAACCTAATGTGATTAAGGTCTAACTTGGTTTAATTAAGTTTAAATGGTGTCGTAGACCTAATTAGGGTTTGTTAAGCTAAACCAAATGTGATTAAGGTCTAAGTTGGTTTAATTAGGTCTAGATGTTGTCTTAAACCTAATTTGGGTTTGATTTGTCTTAAAACTAATGTAATTAAGGTTTAAGGTAATTAATCAAGCCTAATGCGGCGTGTGATTTGCATTAAGCCTATTGTAGTTAAGGCCTAAGGAAAGTGATTAAGTTTAATTAGGATTTTCAAAAGTTTAAGTTGTATTTATACCTAACCTAATTAGTACTTAAGGGTTCATCTTAATTTCAAAATAGTTTAAACATCAATATTAAGATTTTGTTAATCTTAATTTTGTCCTCCATGAAATATGAAAGTTTTTAGGATTTAATTTATAAATTTTACTCTAAAAGTCAAAAATGTCATTTCAAAATTTCAAGAGTTATAAAATGTCACTTTTAGTACAAATTCATCCTAAAGTTTTTGATGATTTCCAAATTATTTTTTAAATTCTTAATTGATGTAATTATTTTTGAAAATAATCACAAAATAGGGTTGAAAGTTGTATATTTCATCCTAGAGACTTCCTTTAGACTTGGAAAAATCACAGAATGTCCTCAAGGATGAAGGAATTATTCTGTGTAAATTTCACAATTTTTGGGTTTATAAATAGTTTTTAATAATTAAATTACACCAAAGAGTAATTATTTAATTTAAAATTAAATATAACTTATTATAACCTCAAAGAGCTAAGCCAGTAAGTGCAAAAGACTGCTTAGGTGGAGGGAAGAAGAGGGTTATTGGCCAATTGGAGTGATTCACCTTGGATCACCTCAATTTTAAGCGTTGACCATGGTGGCTCAAATCAGGTTTGGGTTTCAAGTAGCTAAGGTGACCGGCAGGTTAGGAAAATGTCACCATTCTGATCTTGCCATGTGTATAGGTAGTTAATTGAAAGGGAAGGGGGTTGGGGGCATCTGGAGTTGTGGGATGTCGACTTGTCACTGGTCCGTCAATTTTTATATAATGAGGATCACATGTAAAATTTTGATAACCAGAGATTTCTAGGTGTGATACCTATCCTGAGTTCTTAAATCTCCTATAGGAGCAAGCTCCTATAGTTAATTACATATTAGACAATTAAGTTTATCTAAGAAAACTTCTGATTAATGTTAAAACTTGTTTTCTAAGAAATTTCAAGAGCAAGGAAACATTAATTATCAATCCTAGGGGTAATATGTTTCTAAATGTCACATACTACCCTAAATGTTTGATTTTTTCAATGCCATCTGTTATGTCGATTTTATTTTTAATTTGTTGTTTAACATTTTTTGTTGTTTTGTCTTGTAGTTTGTTATTTGTTTTGTGGCTGTCATAAAAAGTGACTATCCTAAAAGTTTATGTTTTGTTTTGATGTCGGTCTTGATTATGTCATTTTAGTTTTGTTTTTAATGTCATTTATGTCTTTATTATTTTTTTTTGTCCTTCCTTCAAAACTTTGCCCTACAAAATAGAGTTAGCACTCCATAATAACATGCAAAGTAAATCTAAAGAGGAACTTGCCTGCAAGAAAACAGTGTCAGAATGATTTAAAAGAAATAATGTGAATTTTTTTCTTAAATCATTGATTTAGTCGATTTTGAATTAAATATAATATGAATGAGATTTAGATTCAAGGTCTTTTAAATTTAAAGATGTTTGGGTTAAGTCTAATTTAAATTGGACTTAAAGATAAAATCTAACATAAGTTAGATTTCAAGTTTTTTAGATTCGATGTCTTTTGAATCTAAAGATGTTTGTGTTAAGTGTAAAATAAATTAGACATAGAGATAAAATCTAACATTAATTATATTCTAAGAATTTTATATTCAATAATTTTTTAATCTAAAGTTGTTTGTGTTAAGTCTAATATAGATTATACTTAGAGATAAAATCTAACATATGTTAGATTTTAGGATTTTTTTGATTCGATGTCATTTGAGCCTAAAGATGTTTGATTAAGTCTTACTAGAGTTAAATTGGGTAAAATCTTAGATTCAGTATTGTTTGAATCTAAAGATGTTTAAGTTAAATCTTAGATTTAGTGCCATTTGAATCTAAAGATTTTGACTTAGGCGTATTGTACCTAAGTAAGATTTGAATTATCTTTAATGTTGGTTGAACCTTTTTTAATTTTTAATCAAGTTTAATGTAGGTTGAACTTGATTTAAGTTTGAGTTAAATTCAATGTATGTTGAACCCTAATTTGGATTAGGTTCAATGTAGGTTGAACTTACAGGTTTGGTTTAAGTTATGTCCAAAGTAGGTTGAACCTAATTTTATATTAAGTTAGGTTATAAAATTAGGCTCCATGCAGATTGAACCAAAGTTAATTTTGAATTAGGTCTAATGCTAGTTGAACCTAATGGTTTGAGTTTGACTTGGGTTCGATTTTAGTTGGACCTAAGTATAGGTTAAGGTTAGGTACAATATATGTTGAACCTAAAAGGTTTGAATTTGAGTTTAAGTTTGACTTAGATTCAAGTTGGGTTGAACCTAAGTATAGATTAAGGTTGGTTCAATATCTGTTGAACCTATAAGATTTGAATTTGACATAGGTTTGGGTTGAAACTAAGTTAGGTTAAGGTTAGGTTCAATGTATATTGAACTTAAAAGGTTTAAATTTGAGTTTTAATTTGACTTAGGTTCAAGTTGGTTTGAACCTAAGAAAAGGTTAAGGTTAGGTTCAATGTATGTTGAACCTAAAAGGTTTAAATTTTACTTAGGTTCAAGTTGGGTTTAACCTAAGTATAGATTATGGTTAGGTTCAATATGTGTTTAACTTAAAAGATTTGAGTTTGACTTAGGTTTGGGTTGAACCTAAGATAGGTTAAAGTTAGGTTCAATGTATATTGAACCTAAACAGTTTAAATTTGAGTTTAAGTTTGACTTAGGTTCAAGTTGGGTTAAACCTAAGTATAGGTTAAGGTTAGTTTCAATGTATGTTGAACCTAAAAGGTTTGAAGTTGATTTAGGTTCAAGTTGGGTTGAAACTAAGTATAGATTAAGGTTATTTTCAATATATGCTGAACCTAAAAGATTTGAGTTTGACTTAGGTTTGGGTTGAACCTAAGTTAGGTTAAAGTTAGGTTCAATGTATATTGAACCTAAAAGGTTTAAATTTGAGTTTAAGTTTGACTTAGGTTCAAATTCAGTTGGACCTAAGTATAGGTTAAAGTTAGGTTCAATGTATGTTGAACCTAAAAGGATTGAATTTGACTTAGTTTCAAGTTTGGGTTGAACCTATGTTAGGTTAAGGTTAGGTTTGACGTATATTAAATCTAAAAGGTTTAAGTTTGAGTTTAAGTTTGAATTAGGTTTAAGTAAAGTTGGACCTAAGTATAGGTTAAGGTTAGGTTCAATGTATGTTGAACCAAAAAGGCTTGAATTTGAGTTAAGTTCAAATTGGGTTAAACCTAAGTTAGGTTAAGGTTAGGTTCAAAGTATGTCGAAGCTAAAAGCTTTGAGTTTGAGTTTAAATTTGACTTAGGTTTAAGTTGAAATGAACCGAAGTATAAGTTACAATTTATTAAACTTATTTGGGTAAGATTAAGTCTAATTTGGTTATAATTAATTAAATCTTATTTGGGTAAGGTTTAATTGATTTATTAGACTTAATTAGTTGTTAAGTCTAATTGGATTATGGTTAATTCTTATTTGGGTAAGGTTTAATTGCTTAATTAGACTTAATTAGTGGTAAAGTCTAATTGGATTAATTAAATCTTACTTGGGTAAGGTTTAATTAATTAATTAGACTTAATTAGTGGTTAAGTCTAATTCATTATGGTTAATTAAACCTTATTTTGGTAAGGTTTAATTGATTAATTAGACTTAATTATTTGTTAAGTCTAAATCTTATTTTGGTAAGGTTTAATTGATTAATTAGACTTAATTATTTGTTAAGTCTAATTGGACTATCGTCAATTAAATCTTATTTGGGGAAGGATTAATTGATTAATTAGACTTAATTAGTGGTTAAGTCTAATTGGATTATGATTAATTAAACCATATTTGGGTAAGCTTTAATTGATTAAACAGACTTAATTAGTAGTTACGTCTAATTGAATTATGGTTAATTAAACATAATTTGGGTAAGGTTTAATTGATTAATTAGATTTAATAGTGGTTAAGTCTAATTAGGTTATGGTTAATTAAACCTAATTTGGATAAAGTTTAATTGTTAAATAGACTTAATTGTGGTTAAGTCTAATTGGATTATGGTTAATCAAACCTTATTTGGGTAAGTTTTAGTTGATTAATTAGGCTTAATTAGTGGTTAAGTCTAATTAGGTTAAGGTTAATTAAATCTAATTTAAGTAAGATTTAATTGATTAATTAGACTTAATAGTGGTTAAGTCTAATTAGGTTATGGTTAATTAAACCTAATTTGGATAAGGTTTAATTGATTAATTAGACTTAATTGTTGTTATGTCTAATTGGTTTATGGTTGATTAGGGTTAATTAGGTCTAATCAAGGGTTAGACCTAATTAAGGTTTATTAAGTTAAACCTAATGTGATTAAGGTTTAACTTGATTTAATTAGGTCTAAATGGTTTCTTAAACCTAATTAAGGTTATTAAGCTAAACTTAATGTGATTAAGGTCTAACTTGGTTTAATTAAGTCTAAATGGTGTCGTAGACCTAATTAGGGTTTGTTAAGGTAAACCAAATGTGATTAAGGTCTAAGTTGGTTTAATTAGGTCTAAATGTTGTCTTAAACCTAATTAGGGTTTGATTTGTCTTAAAACTAATGTAATTAAGGTTTAAGGTAATTAATCAAGCCTAATGAGGTGTCTGGTTTGCATTAAGCCTATTGTAGTTAAGGCTTAAGGAAAGTGATTAAGTTTAATTAGGATTTTTAAAAGTTTAAGTTGTATTTATACCTAACCTAGTTAGTACTTAAGGGTTCATCTTAAGTTTAAAATAGTTTAAACATAAATATTATAATTTTGTTAATCTTAATTTTGTCTTCCATGAAATATGAAAGTTTTTAGGATTTAATTTATAATTTTCAATTTTTATAAATTTTACCCTAAAAGTCAAAAATGTCATTTCAAAATTTCAAGAGTTATAAAATGTCACTTTTAGTACAAATTCATCCTAAAGTTTTTGAGGATTTCCAAATTTATTTTCAAATTCTTAATTAATGTAATTATTTTTGAAAATAATCACAAAATAGGGTTGAAAATTGTATATTTCATCCTAGAGACTTCCTTTAGACTTGGAAAAATCACAGAATGTCCTCAAGGATGAGGGAATTATTCTGTGTAAATTTCATAATTTTTGGGTTTATAAATAGTTTTTAATAATTAAATTACACTAAAGAGTAATTATTTAATTTAAAATTAAATATAACTTATTAATTCTAAATTTTGTTTTTATATTTTTTTTCATGTTCTCCAGAGTCCATGGGTATTTTTATTTTATTTTTGTGATTTTTTGTGTGAAGTTATGAATTTTCAAAGTTAAATAGGATTATCTGAATTAACTTAAGCCCTCCCTAAATTAATTTCCATGCAGGCGCCAATGCGATCCTAAGATTCATCAAACACATACGTGGCGCCATTTGGTTGGGCATGGATTCCACGCTGACAGACACATGACTCACAGTTTCATCTGTTTCATATGGATGAAACTGTAGTTCGACGAGATTTCAACCGTCCATTTTTAATACATAACAATGGACAGCATCCCGTCATATGCCCCAGCCTAGTGTTTCATGTAGACAGTCCAAGATCTAGGCTTAATATCTCGCAAGAATCTTAATGAAACTTCATGGGGATTGTTCCATTATCTTCATTGTGGGAAAACAAACACATCCATACGGATTTATGGATGCTTTGGATCAATCCATTTCATAAAGTCTAAACCCGAGCACAAAATGAGTTATTTTGACCATACCGTAGTTTGATGAGGTGAAGCCTCAATCACATTTGGCAAGGATGATCATTGAGTCCGTACGAAGCTCCTCGTATGTCAAACTTAGGTGAAATTGAGTCTGAGTAAGAGTTCACTAAACTGGGTTCACAGTTTGATAAGGAACTAGGTTGGAACTCACAGGAAGATCCAATTTCGATTGGGATTATTTTTGTATACCTCAGGGAAGGTGTAGGAGTGATTAATTTGATGATCGGGAGAGGTTTGTTTTAGACCCAAAATATGTCTAGTTTTGGTGTATTTCAGGGTGGCTAAGTTGGAAGAGGACAATGAGTTTGAAGGCTTGATTGTGTGGGGGATTAGTTTCTTATGTCCTAGGGAAGAACATTGATGTTCAAAATTTTTAAAATTAGGCAATGGAAATGGGTCTTCTCTCTTGTTGGGAGTTCTTGGGTTAGACTTATTTATAGCCATGGTGGGGCCATTGCTAAGGTTGGATAGGTTTGGGCTCACTTTGGGATGAAGATAAGTATGCCATGATGACTTGGGAATAAGATATTAGGCAGGAGATGATTATGGCTTGGTTCACTAAGGCTAATCCACATTATACTCAACTAGGTTGAAGGTTTGATTCATCTTTTGGCCTCCTTCCATTTGCCAGCCCATTAGGTGGATATGGTTGGTTAAAACCTATTGAATTAACCTCCCTCATGTAAGTTTACAAGTCATCTAATAGGTTTACAATGGAATGATACATATGCTCTTCCTTTTCTCACTTCCATGAAGAGATTATTTATGGTGAATATAAGAACTTTTCTCTCATTGGGTATCCCATGAGGTGAGTGAGACGCTCTTGGATGGAACCGACAAACCCTCTTACTTAGGCATATGAGTCACCCATAGAATTTAGAGGGAATGACACATAAGGTAATGATGAGTTCATTCCATGATGTAGGGATGATATAAGCCAAGCATTTTATCCATTGGATGGCTTGTAGGGTGAGTGATGACTCAACCATATCATCCCTTAAGCAATTCGTGAAGGGATTACACCTGCTTTACCCCTTCATGATGGTGTCATGATGAGCTTTTAACCTTGGTTAAAAGTGACGTGTCATGGGGTTTTCATGAGTATTTGTCATGTCATGCCCATGGGTGATTCTCCATAAATTTAATTTGATTTTTTTTTAAATTTATTATGGACTTTGGATATCATAGGCGATGTCATAATTTCAAATTCATTTTAGGGTTATTTAATCATAATTCAATTTATAATTAATTATGTAATAAATTAAAATGTATAAAAATATAATATTAACCCATAAATTAATCAAAATGATTTTTAAGGTTAATCATATGATTAATTTTTATTAATTTGGTTCAAAATTGAATATTTAACCAAATTTGACTAAAGTTGATCTTGGTTTACCAGTCCAAGTCCAGGGTTGACCAAGGTGATTTACTTGACCTTGTCATGGTTAATTTAACATAGGGTCATTGATTTTGGTAATGGGACCTAGGTTTGACTAGGGTTAGCCAAATGATCAAGTTTAGTCATTTTAATGTCTCAAATTGATCAAATGAGTCAAATTTGACCAATGTGGTGTCTAGGTTGACTTAGTGATCAATTGGGTTGACATTGGGTCAATGTGGTGGTCATTGGGTCATGAATTGACCAATTTGACCTAATTTAACCATTTGGGCCAAAGGTTTACCAGTTTGGTCAAAGGGGTGGTCATTGGGTCAAGGATTAACCTAATTTAACCATTTGGGTCAAAGGTTGATCAGTTTGGTCAATGGGGTGGTCATTAGGTCAAGGATTGACCATTTTGACCTAGTTTGGTCATTTGGGTCATAGGTTGGCCAGTTTGGTCAATGGGGTGATAATTGGGTCAAGGATACCATTTTGACCTAGTTTGACCATTTGTGTCAAATGTTGGCCAGTTTGGTCAATGAGGTTGTCATTGGGTTGACCAGGTTGGTTAATGGAGTGGTGATTGGGTCAACGATTGACCATTTTGTCCTAGTTTGACCATTTGGATCAAAGGTTTACCAGTTTGGTCAAAGGGGTGGTCATTGGGTCAAGGATTGACCTAGTTTGACCATTTGGGTCAAAGGTTGATAAGTTTGGTCAATAGGGTGGTTATTAGGTCAAAGATTGACCATTTTGACCTAGTTTGGCCATTTGGGCCAAAGGTTGGCCAATTTGGTCAATGGGATGGTAATTGGGTTAAGGATACCATTTTGACCTAGTTTGACCATTTGGGTTAAATACTAATCAGTTTGGTCAATGGGTTGTCATTGGGTCAAGGACCATTTTGGCCTAGTTTGACCATTTGGGTCAAAGGTTGACCAGTTTGGTGAATGGCGTGGTCATTGGGTCAAGGATTGACCATTATGACCTAGTTTGACCATTTGGGTCAAAGGTTGACCAGTTTGGTCAATGGGGTCGCCATTGGGTTAAGGATTGACCATTTTGACCTATTTTCACCATTTGGTGTCAAAGGATAACCAGTTTAGTCAATAGTTGATCAGATCAAGGTTTGTCATTGCTGATTTGATCATTTTAGGACGTCATTAAGATGTAGGTTAAAAAGGATTCATACCTTAACATAAGGGTTTAGCGACCATTGATCCCCGAATATTTATGCTTACGATTTAGATAGTAATTTTATGATTTATAATATGGGATATTACGCAAGTATACATATCGTTTATCAAGTAATATAGGACTTTCTGATTAAGCCCCGAGATATCGAACCCACAGGGAAATGTCTAAAACTTTAAAGAAATAAGAAAAATAACTTTTCACTTTTTAAGTTGATTTTTGTAAGTATGTTTTAAGGTACAAATTTTGAAAAGTTGTATTTGATATTTTTAATAAAAAGTTAAGCAGGAAATAAAAATTATCAGTACTCTAGACACGATCTAAAAGCTATAAGAATCAAATATCTTTTTCCTTCTTCAATGAATCAATAATAATTATGGATATTTATGTTGTGGAAGTATTTAAATGTATTGTGCCAAATAGGAGCAATTATATTCTTTATCTTTACTTGGTTCTATAAAGAAAGTTGGTTAATTTGAAAATTTGAAATTTTGTAGATGGGTTAGGCAAGGAAGATACCACCTCTCACTCTAGAGTTTCTTCTCTTCCCTCCACCTGGGGGCTAACATCTCATAACAAAATTTAAAATAACAAACCAAATTAGGGGGCTTTAGTCTGTCACTCTAAATTCCTCTAATTTTACTCCCCAATAAAGCATATATCCCTATATATTTGCATTCAATCATATGGACTACAATTCTTACCCATATAATTGCATGTGATTCTTTCCAATTGTTGATTGAGACAATACCGCATGAATCTTACATAATCTCACAACAAATTTTAACATCTTAATTGGCCACATCAAGAAGTAAATTAAGTACATGGAATTGAATCATCACAATTTCTTCCAACATTAAACACTTATACTTTCCACAACATACTTCCATAATTTAATTACTTCATCATCTAGGAAAGAAAAAGATAAAGTAATATACTCATATTTCATGGAGATAACACAAACACAACTTGATTTAAAAGAATAAACCATAATGAAAATACAACAAATCTTACTTAAAAACAAAGTATAAAAACAAAGATAGATATTTATCTAAAAATCCTCTCCACAAGACTCTGGAAGTTCCTCTGAAATTTTACTTTCCACAATACAACTTGATGCAGACTTTTTATATTGCAAAAACTTATGAACCCAAATTTATATATTTATAATTATTTTGTAAAGTTCAAACATTCAACGCAAGTATACGTATTGTATCAAGTAATACAGGGCTCTAATGGAGTCCTTGTTATAGATCCCACAGGGAAGGCACGTTCCTTACAATAAATAGCGTATTACTGAAATCCAATACTCAAATCGTAATAAAAGTTTAAGTTTACTTCTACTAACAAATACAAAAAATAGTAATAATTAATTACACTACAATTACTTCTAATATCTTTAAAACAGAATTAACTAACACACACACTAAGCTTGTATTTGAAAGGTTTTGATATATATGAAAAGTATCTTTCCTCTTGCAACAAGTATATGATGTGTGAATGATGTAGAATGATTATTTATTGTATTGTGCCAAATAGGAGCATAAATATTTCTTTACCCTCAAAAGAGTACCCCTCTTCCAATAATGGAAAGAACATTGACATATCCTAGGTTCAGTCACTAAATCTAAGGCTAGGCTGGGAGGATACCGGCTGTCACTACATAGCTCCCACTCACCCTTCACCTGAAGGCTAACCTCGAGTTTAGTTACTAATCTTAGGACCAAATTGGGGATCTCATCCTGTCACCCTGAAACCTCCAATTTGAAGTCCATCAAAACATATTTCCTTATTTATTTGCACTCAATTCCCATGAACTACACAATTCATCCATGGACATTGAATGGATTCTTCATTATTGTTGTAGGACACTAAATCCTTTCAGAGTTAATGTTGAACAACAGATTTTAACAATCCAATTGACCAGATCGAAAAGTAAATTAACTTCGAAATGAAAAACTATCACAATTTCTTCAATACTTTAAAAGCACTTCAAATCCATATCATCACATCATCACATCTCTATGCAAGAAGAAAGACAAAGGAGACTACTCAAAATTCATAGAGAAGACATAGTAAAACATGGATTTTATTTATAAAAGAAAAGTCATACAAACCACAAAAGCAAATACAACTTATCTCTTTCTCTTCCCAAGAAAATCCATTGAAGTACCTTTGAATTCTTTTTTCTCTTCTTTGCAACCCTCTTAAGAATGGAAAGGAAGAAGTAATCTTTCACTTTACTCCTTCTCCTTCACTCCTTAGAGAAGAATCCCTCTCAAATTCTCACTTCTACACTCTTCTCTTACAAAACCTAACACTCAACATACTCACACACCCTAGAACTTTCACTACCACCACTTTCTCCCGTCTCAAATTTCGTCTAAAAACAGTTACATATATGTTAGAAATGAAATCCCAAGAGTTTCCTTAAGCATCCCTTTAAAAACTCACAAAAACTCTTCAAAATTGAATTGCACCGACATTAGGTACCAGTGGCGTTCTATCACCCGATTAATTCTGGAGCTCTCGGGAAAATGGCGCCGGTGGCGCCCATTCTAGCGCCGGTAGCGCCAGAAGCTGTTTTCTCCCATTTTGCTCCTTTTCGCTCCAAATTCGTTCCTTTTTGCTTCTTTCCACTACAATCACCTAAAATCATCATACCTGGAACAAATCATGAAAAATAACTTTCTTTAAAGTGCAATATCACAAAAAATGGGTAAAATTATATAGTAAAAACAGTATATATTTTTGGTGCATCAAAATCCCCCAAACTTAACTATTACTTGTCCTGAAGTAATCCTTTTACTACATAAAAATATAACTCAAGGCAATGTAGGACCTAAAAGTTTTCATTCAAAAGAATATATAGGTAAGACTTTTTGAAAGAAATTCAGTAACTCAGGTCAACACTACAGGTTTAAGAATATTCAGCAAACAAGTCTAAGTGTTCTAGTCTTCTATTTATTTCAAGATAAACCATAATTTGTCACATTAACAGTGCCTTGAAAGACTATCTGAAAAAGGAGTTCATGCAAAATTCATCAGAATGTAGGACAATACTCTAAATATAAATTTAGAAATGAAATCAAGTTTTCCCTTTAGTGTGACTTAAGTGAAGCCAATTTTTTATTAGGCATCTCCTCAAGTTTCTCCTCATAAATATTTTTCTTTCTTTTCTTTTCTTTTTCTTTTCTTTTTCTTTTTTCTTTCTTTCTTTTGGGATTGTTTTTCAATCCTTCTTTTCTTTTCTTTCCTTTTTCTCTCTTTTTTGTAATGATGATTACTATATCTGGATAGCCTTTAATGATTTTGAACTTCACTCTCCTCTTTCTAAAGTTCAAACTTGAAACACATCCTTACTTTATAATTAGGTGTGAGCTTTATTATTCATCATAAAGTCACAATCTCATCTTAACACATAATACTTTAAGTCTTTTAACATTTCAAAAATACAGTTTTCTTTACTTTAAATAGTTAACTATAATCAAATCCTTTCATACCAAATATCTTACCCCTATAAAATTAACCTTTATTACAAAACCTTCATCCAATCGTTCCATAATATTCAACTGAAAAAAAAATTTTAGTTATCTAAAGTGAGGTTCAACTGCTAGAAGTTTTGCTAATAATTTTTGAAAATATAATAATTAAGAACAAATAAGAGTTAATATTTTTCTACCCTCCCCCAAACTTAAATTTTTCAATAAATTTAAAATATTAGAGAGTAAAACAAAACTAACCTTTTTATGCTAGGATTTTAAAATCTTCAAAAGCTATCTGGTATTAGTCAAAATTTACAGCTAGCAGGCATGAAATAGTTAGTAACAGTGATATAAAAATTTTAAACATTTGCAGGGTAAAGTGATATTAACTTTAAACATCTAAACATCCACAAAAACACCACAACTACTAAACAAACTATCATAGCACTACACAGTTCATTTAACAATTTCAACTTTTCATTACAACATAACAGTACATCAACAGGTTTACATCACATGGAAATAAATACCTACTACATCACAAAAAAAACTATACATAAGAAGAAAAATAGAAATAGAACCAAAAAAACTACCACTCTTCATCACCAGGTTCATTAGCAGGGTCAACAGGATCAGGTCTATACGGTGTATAGCTGGGGCAAGTAGGGAATATCACATCAGTCTCCCCCCTCATGAATCTGACCTGGGCGTCATGATAGGCAATATCAAACTCAACTCTTCTTCTCATATAATCTTCATTCACATCACTTCTAGCCTCAAACACATCCATCCTACCATGGAGTCTATCTATTCTAGCACTCAATAATCTCAGCTGCTCCATAATATCAGACAAAGTAGGGGGCTCAGACGTAGATGGAATGTCATAACTCATAGTAGGAATATCAGTACTCCTACTCTCATCTCGTGCTCCCACATGAGACTCATAAGTACAAATGATTGTGTTGGTAATGGGTCTCAGTGGTATAGCTACCTCTTCAGAATTGTTGAACTCTACTCCAAACTATACACACAGGGCAAGAACTAGGGTTGGATGTCCTAGTCCACCAGTGGTTTCTCCTTTAGCAATAGACTGAATGTTCTTGAAGAAAAGAGCTCCAATATCAATCTTCTTCATATTCTGAATACAATAGATTAGAATTGCTCTATCCCTTGTAACTTCACTGTGGAGATAAGAAGGTAACAATCTTGTAGAGATGAAATAGTGCCAGACTTTAGATGCAACATTTAACTTGTAAGCAGGGAAGTTAATCATCTGTTTTTGACTCACTTTCCATTCCCCTTTTCTATCTATCAGAAAAGCAATCACTTCCTTCATATTCGCCTCTCGAGTATCAAAATTTTCATATTCACTAACAAAAGGTTCCCAAGTCTGATAAAATGCATTGATACGCTGAGGGGTAAATTCAACCATTTTTCTTCTAACTTGCACATATTTTGTCTCGGTCCAGGGCAAATTTGCATAGAACTCTCTCACAACACTCAAAATAGCATTTGCAGTAAAATAACAAAATCTTTCCCATTTTTTCTCGGCAATAATTGGTTAACAGATCCACCAGGATTGTCAAAAGCTCGATCCTGAATACATTCTTATTGTAAAGGTAAGAATTAAAACAAAATTGCGCTTTAACATTGACAAATCTTTCTTCATCATAATCAAATTTTCTCTTCCCTTTACTCATCCTTGGAGCCATGTGAATTTCTAAAAATTGCAAGAAAATTCTAATAAATTCCACATCCACAATGTAACAAACTCCAAATACTATTCTAAAAAAGTAAGAGCCAATTTCATCATAGGAAATCCTAAAACTTCTTCAAAATTCTTAAAATTCCTATCCAAGCAATGTGAGAGATTCCTATGGTGAAAATAAAAAATTTTTAACTCAAAGTGAAGCACTTACCGAGAGAAGTGTAGAACCAGTCTCGAAAAGCCTTGAAAATTGCTTCAAATCCAAGATCTAGCAAGCCCTAGGTCTTCAAAGTCGTGAAAGTGGAAGAGGAATACGAAAGCAATGGAAAAAATCACGGGTCCCAGGGTCAAAATCACAAAATAAAAGGGTTTTGGCTTTTTTCTGTATTCGAGGGCCGGCGGCGTATGATAAGGCGCTGGCGGTGCTCGATATAGCGCCGGCGACACTCAATTTTTTTAAATAGGCCAAAGTCTCTGGATTTGGGCGTTGGCGGCGCCAGTGCAAAAATTTTTCTAGGTCCGAAACTTGTTTCGTAATTTCAATAGTTTTGTCCTCCACAATGACATTTAATACTTTGTCGGCATATTTTTAGGTTGAGTGTTGTATTTTGAAAAGGGGTCGCCTACAGAAATTGTCGGCGAATTTTAGATTTTAAATTTAATTTTAAATATATATATATATAATTTAGAAAGTAGCATTTGATTTTGAAAATAACTTTAAATTTGAAAGTTTTAAGATATGAAATCAAACCAAACTCACATCCCGAATAGTTTATATAAATGAGCACCGCACCACAAACCATGTATTTTAACCCGAGGAATAGACACACTGCGTGATGATGGGGCTCGATTAAATAAACTAAAAGACTTGTGACATCCATTTGGTCTGCGAACCAATTTAATAAGCCGACAAGTTCCCCTGCTTAATATAAAGGAATTATGTAGGGTTTATATTACATGGGTTCTTAAAGTTCCCTATAAGGGCAAGCCCCTATAGTTAATTACATCTTAAATGACGGGAATCATTTAAGAAAACTCTCGATAATGATTAGTGGTTTTGCTCTTAAGAATTCTAAAGTTTAAGGTTCTCAAATAATTGGATTTTGGAATTTCAATAGGGAATGGATCAAATTTAGGACAATTTATTTAGGAAATTCAAGGGAAGAGAAGTAGGAGAAGTTGAGGATCCAAGAATAATTTTGGCAACTTTCCAAACTATCCTATTATTTGGCTTCGAGTTTAAGAAAATTATTTAATGTTGCAATCCTGCCAATTTTAATTGATTAGGACTTATATTTGTATGATATGATCACACAAATAGCCTCAAAGATGTGAGGGTTTATGTCGTACCAAACGACTACCTCGGAGTCCTAAAACCGGTTAGGGCTTAATTTGCAAAAACATGATTATACAAAAGCCTAACGAAAAGTTGAGGATTTATGTTGCACTAAGCAAATTACCTTGAAATCCTATGGCTTTGTTGTTTAAAACTAGGAAAGGTTTTGCTGAAGTAGATTCAAGTTTTGCTGATGACGATGGCCGTGCTGCCCACCATGCTCCAAGCTCCTTGTTGTTGCAGAGGTTTAGTTTTAGAAGGTGAAAATCATGGGATGAGAAAAGTGTCTTGGTTTAGAGAAAATCTTAAAATCCAAGTGTTTTTAATGTTTTAATTAAAAAAATCTTAAAGTTGATTATAACAACACCGGTTAAGATCCCACGGTTACATCATTCCGGCATCGTTATTTTTATCGGATTCACTTAGTCCAGATGAATTTGCTAAACTCAACTGAATGAGTTCCACACTTTCATTTAGACCGTGGGAAATCCCGTTAGCAACACGTAGGTTACATCATCCGAGGTATTCCCGATCGTCTAATGAGATATTTTAATTTAGTTGTAATTGCAGTTTTGTTGTTTTGCTTGTGATTAAATTTTGAGTTGTTTTATATTTTGGAATGTTGTGGCGGTGAATTTTATCTTGTGATGACTTTTAATTTAGTTTTGGTTTCAGTTTTGTGGCTATCGTATAGGTTTTAGTTTTCATGCAACAGTTGTTTTATCAAGCAAGAAAATTAAAATGCAGCACATGTAGGTAAATTACAACAAAGTAAAAGCGTACCTTGAGGGTCTTCCCGTCATCCCAAGCTACACTTAAAACACATGTTAGAGCATTTAAACATATTTTTGCAAGAAATACCGAGGTAAAGCTAAGGGAAAGGGTTTTGGTTATCTACCAGAATCCTAATCCTATTGTTAGTCATTTCTTATGACGTCTAGGTTGTTGGATTGGTTTAAGGATGATTTTCTTCACCAAAGAACAATTAAGTTCAATTATTCTTCTAAAACACCCCATCGTATCGAGGAAGTGTTTAAGACGAATCTTAAACATCTTTTCAACACTTCTGGGATTATTTTGAGTTCAAATGAATTTTATTGTATTGGTGAATTAATCATCAAAGTATTTTAATTTTGTTTTATTTATTACTCAGTGAACTTAGGACATTTGAATATCTTATGTGTAAAGTGACACTTCACTTGATTCTTCATTTAAGAGTTATAACAATAAAAGCCTTTTAAGGGCAAAGTAATAAATATTTTAATGATTTAATTTGATTTGATTTAATTATAAAAATTAATTAATGATTATTAAGTTTGGAATAGTGGTTCGAATTATTTTAGATTTAATTTAAATCTTTACACTTTAAGTGATATTATATTTCAGATTAACTTTTTATGTTTTAAATTTACTTATATTGAAAAAGGTGTTGAAATCTTTCATATGTTTTGATTTAACTCTTAATGATTTCATTTAGGTTTGTTGTTAAGTGATGTTAATTTAATTTAATTTAATTTAATTTGATTTAATTTATTTTAATTTAATTTTAATTTAATTTTAATTTAATTTTAATTTAATTTTAATTTAATTTTAATTTAATTTAATTTTAATTTTAATTTAACTTTAATTTAATTTAATTTTAGTTTCAATATTCTAAATTTAATTTAATTTAATTGTTAAGGTGTTAATTTAATTTAATTTAAACTTTGACTTGACTTAATTTAATTTAATTTAATTTAACTCCAAGATTTTAAATTTGATTTTTATTATTAGACCATTTAACATTTTAAGCTTTAATACATTTAAGGGTTATCTTCTTTTAATTTTAATTTATTTAGTTTGGATTATTATTTTAATTTTTAATTAAGAACTAAATATTATTGAAGTGACTTATTTATGGATTTTTTAAATTAAAGAATAAATATCCTCTTAATAATATCCTTATTTTAATGATCCAAATTTTAAATATATTTTTCCAAAATTTAAATTATTTAATTAATTAGAGTTTCATTTTGATATTTCCAAAGTGTTTAATAGGTTTCTACCCTTTTAATTTCCCTAAGTTTCAATCATCCAAGAGAAAATTAAAATCAAATATTTTACCCTCCATTTTGGTTAAACCTAAAGTTTTAATTAAGGGTTAAAATTCTTTAATTACCTTTATGCCCTTTTAGGCTTATTTATTTCATATCTCACTAAGTTGAGCTCAAATGAATTTGAAAATTTTATGTCACCTCACTCACATGTCAATTAAGACATTAGAGTAGAAAATGTGATTTTTCTGACTTTAATTTATTTATATAATTATTTTTAGTGAAAAATAAGGGTTTTTAATGGAAATTCAACAACATGACCAAGCTAAAGTTTCTGTCCTTAAGAAAATTATGGGATCTTTCTAATGACCAGAGAACCACTTGGACCAATTTTTGTGATTTTTTGAATTATATTTTATTTATTATAATTATTTTGAATTTTAGAGTATTAATTAATTTAAAATAAAATAAAATTTGAAAAATAGATTTTATATTTTTCCTAAATTTCTCTAACCTCAAGGAGTCCAAAGAAACAAATTTTATAATTTTTTTATTTTTCTTTGATTTATTAGAATAATTTGAGTGATAAAGGTTGAAAATTCATTTTTTAATATTAAAAATTACATTAAGCCTTTAAAATTCAATATCTTATCCTAGGGACTTAGGAAAAATATTTGGTTTGTTCCTAAGTGATTAGGAGTCAAAATGTGACATTTTTATGATTTTTAATATTTTTTTATTTTTATTATTTTTTAATTATTAAAATATTAAAATATTGTGAAAAATCAACTTTTTTAGAAAATTTCAATTTTAACTTTCATGAACTCCCCTAATATGAGAGAAGCTCCAAAACCACTTTTGTGAATTTTTGAAAAGTATTTTTGGAGTTATGAATTTTTAAAATTTTGCTTATGAGGCTTAATCAATCTATTTGGTGGGGTTAATCAAGTCCAATTGATTTCAAAATTTTATGTAAGGTTCTTCTGACCCCAAAGAGCAATGGAGAATTGTTTTCAAGTCAATTTGGTGTGTGGTTAACCCTAATTAATTCAAATTCAATTTTGGGAGTTTAGGCCAATTAGGGTTATTATGAATGAAGTAACTCAAAATATATTTTTCATAAGGTCCCCTGGTCCTAAGAAACACCACCAAATTTTCCTAGAATTTATTTTACAACATGCTAATTATTGGAATTAGAATACCTAAAACAGTGACATGAACTTGAAAAATCAATAACTTTTCACAGAGATGGCCTCTGACCTTGAAAAATTCAGGGAATCTTCCAAGATCAAAGGCTTCAAAAGCCCTATGGTCTCATGCCATGGTGAATTGTCTATGCAAATGGAGAATCAAAACATTGGAAACAGTAAATAAATTATTAAAAATAAAATACTCATCCAATTAACTTGATTTATTTTCCACATTATTCTCCTCTGTTCACTGAGCAAGAAGGTATTTTAATTTTATTTTTGTGATTTTTCTATGCAAAGATATGAATTTTTGAAGTTCTGGTATTTAAACAAATCCAAAAAAATCATAATTTTCTACTTATCCGACTCAGCGCCACGTCATCCTTGTCCGGATCGAAAACCCACGCGTCGCTCCATGATTCGGCGCCGCCATCTGAGTCAGCGCTACGGGGGCCCGCCATTCACGTACCATTGCGCTGTCCGGCTTGATCTCGACCGTCCGCTCGATACACGTGCGATCCAACGGCTCCTGGCCATCGTCTCCGACTGGTGTGCACCCGTGACCGTCCACACTAAAACCTTAAGATCTCACTCGATTCTCCTTGAATTTTTGCGTTCTTATACTCTATCGATTCTTCTTGAAGAGACGAACACATCTATAAGGTTAAGGTGCATTGAAATCAACTCAAACTAAATGGAGAATCTACAGAAGCTCGGAAGGAAGAGTGAGTTCATACCTTTGCTCAGAGAAGTGAAGCTTCGATCTGAGGGTTGTGTCACCTTCGAATGAGTCCAAGCAAGCTCCAGATGAAGTCTCTTGCTTTGGGGAAATGCATAGGTACAAAAGTGACCAAGGCCGATCACAAAGCTTAGAGGCTGAAGCAGTGGCTGGCCTGGTGAGGGGGCTTTTGCTGGAGAACTTCTCCTCTTGGTCTAGTGAAGGTGTAGAGTCAATCAATTTGAAGATTGGCTCAGTGTGGTGAAGTGTCCTGGTTTTGGGCTTGAATTTCAACTCCAAAATTGGACTCACATAGAGGGCTTTAGGGCTGGATTTCAGTGGGGATCAAGTTCTCTATGTCTGGAGAGGGATCTGGAGTGATTTTGGCAGAGTTTTGGTAAGGTTTGGTTCAACTCTTCTTTTTGGCCTAGAGGAGGTTGTGCTTAAATAGAGGTGGATGGAGGGCTCACCAGGAGGGTTTGATGGCTTGGATCAACTGCTCAGGGCAAGAGAAGAACAGCCATGGTGTTCAATTGGGCTGGGACAACTCAGCAAGGAGAAATTCAAAAATTGGCTCACATGAGTGCTCTGGGCCTGGTGGTTTCCGGCGGCTGTGGTGGCTGGCCGGCCAGGGTCAAGTTACTGTTGTCATCAGGAGGGTCAGGGGTTGGCAATGGTGCAAGCAATGGAGATTGGCCATGTGTAGAAAGCTTCATTCAAAATGGAATGGGGAAGGGGCTCTTTTGGACTCAATTTGGTCATCCTATGGGTTTGGGTTGGGTGCACCTTTCCAAGCTCTGATTTGGGCTGAGGGAGGTCAGGTGAGTCAGCTAGATTAGTGGGGAGAAGTCACTATCCAAGCATGTTTAAGTTTAAACATAGTTTATGGGAAGCATGAAAAGGTTTAATCACCTTTAAGAGAATCCTTAATGAGGCTCCTCCTCTTGCCATTTATGGGATGGTCACATGTCAAACTTCTCATGTCTTTACATTGGGCTTAAGGATGGCTTCATGGCTTCATTTGGGTTTGGGGATGGCTTAGTCAATTTCATTGGAATGGATTTTAGGAATTTTGGAATTTTGATGGGAACTTGGATAAAGCTTAATTTGGAATGATTTAATCATAGTTTTCAAACTTTAGGGAATGATTTTATCAAGTGGATGATGAGAAGGAATTGCCATGTGGGCTTTGGATGAATTTTTGGGCTTTTGGGTTTGGTGGAAGTGGGCTTTTTAAAAGGCTTAAATGGGTGGGCCTTTATATTTCAAAATGGACTTTTCGATGAAGAATTTTGTGAAAGAACATGCCAAATAAATGTTGGGTTTAGTATAAGGATGTTTCATGAATGTTTTGGAATCAATTTAGTGTGATTTGAAGTAGAATTGGGTTGAATTTGGGATTTTTTGGTAAAGGGGCCAAGGTGGGCCAAATTGGGCTAACTTGGGCTAAAGTTGGGCTAAGGTTGAATTTGGTGTAAAATTAATGTTGAAAAATGTTTATGGTAGTGTTACAAAGAGTTTTCAACTTTGGTTGGGCTCTAATTTTGGGATTTGGGCCCATTTGGGTTAGGTTTGGGCTTAGGTCAATTTAAGGGATTTTGGTTTTGGGTTAGGTTTGGGTGGAGTTTAGGTTCAAATTTTGGGCAAATCAAGTTAGTGTTTTGTTTATGGGGATGTTAGGAAGGCTTTAGAAAAGATTTGGGGCCAATTGGAGTTGAATTAGGCTAGGTTTGGGTCATGGGTCAAAATCGGGCCTTAAGCCCCAAATTGGAATTGGGCCCAAATGTCAATCAAATTGGACTTGGATTTGGTCTAAATTGATATTGGGGATATTGAATTGAAGTTTAGAATTGAATTTGACTAAAATTGAGGTCAATTGGGGTGGTTTGGTTTGACATTGGGTTCACTTGGGTTAAAAAAATGGGTCAAATTGGGGGTTTTCGTAAAAGTGGGGTAAATTGGCAAAATTGGCCCATGGTGTAGTTGAACAAAATGAAATTGAGAATATTTGGAATTTTTTGGAATTTTCTTGGAATTTTTAGAATTATTGGATTTTTTGGGGTAAAAGGGTATTTTGGTAATTTTGGGGGGGGGTTTAGGGGTATTTTTGGAAATTTTGGTATTTTTGGCCAAAGATGGTCAATTTGAGTGGTGGGAAGTGTTTAGGATTAATTTTGAGGAATCTTGGGTAATTTAGGTAATTTTGCAAATTTTGGGTCATTTCAAGGGTATTTGGTAGGTTTGGTGGGTCCGGGGCCCCGGGGTCAAAAACTGAAAATTTGAAGAAAAGAAGATTGATCAAGTGTGAGTGAAATGGAATCATTTTGGTTGAGCCATGAAGCCATATCAAGCCCATATGAGGCATGAGATGACTCATTTTAGGCATTCACTATGTTGTTCCTAACCCTCTTAGCCAGGGGCTTAGGGGTTAAGGACCATCCATATGAATTACCTACATGAGTCAGGACCATCCATATGAATTACCTACAAGTGTGAATAAAATCTCAACTGGAAAGCCATTTTCATCACTGTCTGGCTGGAATGTTCCCAAGTTCAGAGGCTTCAAAAGCCCTATGGTCTCATGCCATGGTGAATTGTCTATGCAAATGGAGCATCAAAACATTGAAAACAGTAAATAAATTATTAAAAATAAAATACTCATCCAATTAACTTGATTTCTTTTCCACATTATTCTCCTCTGTTCACTGAGCAAGAATGTATTTTTATTTTATTTTTGTGATTTTTCAATGCAGAGATATGAATTTTGGAAGTTCTGGTATTTAAATAAATCCAAAAAAATCCTAATTTTCTACTTATCCGACTCGACACCGCGTCATCCTCGTCCGGATCGAAAGCCCACGCGTCGCTCCGTGATTCGGCGCCGCCATTTAAGTCAGCGCTACGGGGGCCCATCATTCACGTACCATTGCGCTGTCTGCCTTGATCTCGACCGTCCGCTCGATACACGCGCGATCCAATGGCTCCTGGCCATCGTCTCCGACTGGTGTGCACCCGTGACCATCCACACTAAAACCTTAAGATCTCACTCAATTCTCAATGGATTTTTGCGTTCTTATACTCTATCGATTCGTCTTGAAGAGACGAACACATCTATATGGTTAAGGTGCATTGAAATCAACTCAAACTAAATGGAGAATCTCCAGGAGCTCGGGAGGAAGAGTGAGTTCATACCTTTGCTTAGAGAAGTGAAGCTTCGATCTGAGGGTTGTGTCACCTTCGATTGAGTCCAAGCAAGCTCCAAATGAAGTCTCTTGCTCTGGGGAAATGCCTAGGTACAAAAGTGACCAAGGCCGATCACAAAGCTTGGAGGCTGGAAGCAATGGCTGGCCTGGTGAGGGGGCTTTTGCTGGGGAACTTCTCCTGTTGGTCCGGTGAAGGTGTAGAGTCAATCAATTTGAAGATTGGCTCACCGTGGTGAAGTGTCCCGGTTTTGGGCTTGAAATTCAACTCCAAAATTGGACTCACAGAGAGGGCTTTAGGGCTGGATTTCAGTGGGGATCAAGTTCTCTATATCTGGAGAGGGATCTGGAGTGATTTTGGCAGAGTTTTGGTAAGGTTTGGTTCATCTCTTCTTTTTGGCCGAGAGGAGGTGGTTTCCGGCGGTTGTTGTGGTGGTTTCCGGCGGCTGTTGTGGCTGGCCGGCTAGGGTCAAGTCACTGTTGTCATCAGGAGGGTCAGGGATTGGCAATGGTGCAAGCAATGGAGATTGGCTATGTGTAGAAAGCTTCATTCAAAATGGAATGAGGAAGGGGCTCTTTTGGACTCAATTTGGTCATCCTATGGGTTTGGGTTGGGTGCACCTTTCCAAGCTCTGATTTGGGCTGAGGGAGGTCAAGTGAGTCAGCTAGATTAGTGGGGAGAAGTCACTATCCAAGCATGTTTAAGTTTAAACATAGTTTAGGGGAAGCATGAAAAGGTTTAATCTTCTTTAAGAGAATCCTTAAAGAGGCTCCTCCTCTTGCCATTTATGGGATGGTCACATGTCAAACTTCTCATGGCTTTACATGGGGCTTAAGGATGGCTTCATGGCTTCATTTGGGCTTGGGGATGGAATGTAAGTTAAGGACCATCCATATGAATTACCTACAAGTGTGAATAAAATCTCAACTGGAAAGCCATTTTCATCACTGTCTGGCTGGAATGTTCCCAAGATCAGAGGCTTCAAAAGCCCTATGGTCTCATGCCATGGTGAATTGTCTATGCAAATGGAGAATCAAAACATTGGAAATAGTAAATAAATTATTAAAAATAAAATACTTATCCAATTAACTTGATTTCTTTTCCACATTATTCTCCTCTGTTCACTGAGCAAGAAGGTATTTTTATTTTATTTTTGTGATTTTTCTATGCAAAGATATGAATTTTTGAAGTTCTGGTATTTAAATAAATCCAAAAAAATCCTAATTTTCTACTTATCCGACTCGGCGCCGTGTCATCCTCGTCCGGATCGAAAGCCCACGCGTCGCTCCGTGATTCGGCACTGCGTCTTTAAGATTTATAAGACAATAGATTAACCTATACTCTTTATAGCATCTCTAGTAAGGTTAAAGAATATAATTGCTCCTATTTGACACAACACATTTAGCATACTTCTACAACACAATTCCATGACTTATCACTGATTCATAATAAGGAAAAAGATATTTCATTTGCAATAGTTTTCATCTTGCAAAAATTTAGTTAAAGTACTTGCTTACTTTCATTTCAAATTATGAAAATTAACAAAAAAAAATCGAATTTTATTTCCTAAAATATTATCTTTAGTTTGGGTGAGATATTTTCTAAAAAAATAAAAGTTAATTTTCTGTTTCTTCACTAAAAATAAAATCCCTTTATTTAACACATTCCTTGTGGGTTCGATATCTCAAGGCTTAATCAGAAAGGCCTATATTAGTTGATAACGATACATAAACTTATTTCCTTTGGCATCAATTTTTTAGCATCGTTGTAAAGAGAGAGATATCATTAAAGTGAAGTATCAATTCATATATAAAACGTAAGCATAAATATCAGGGATTATATATAACATAAGCATAAGTATCAATTCATTTATAAAACAATTGTATTTATGTAGCATTTTGTATTGTCTTCTTGTAGATATGTCCTATTTCAGCTGGTTTTTATAATTATGTAGCATTTGTTATTGAAGATTTCTTTCTATACATTCTATATTTTTTTCATGAACTTGAATACTTTTTTAATTGTTATGTTGCATATCGAGTTTATTTTTCCAATTAAATTCTATTTTTGCTTCTTTTCACTCCAATCACCTAAAATCATCATACCTGCAACAAATTATGAAAAATACCTCTCTTTAAAGTGCAATATCACCAAAAATGGGTAAAATTATATAGCAATAACAGTATATATTTTTGGTGCATCACAACTCTACAGAGGTTGGAGCCCAACTCTAACGACTCAAATAAAAACTTTAGACTGCAATAAAAACTAGATACAAGGATGAAAGAAAATTGGTGAGAAGAAGGCTTCACACTAACTCTTTTTCCTTTCTTACTCTCTACTCTCTACTACTAACAACTATAGAACTACACTCTCCAAACTCTCTCTAAGAAACTCTCTAAAAATAGAAGAACTCCAACCCTTCAGACTCCCTTTGCAA
Organism: Papilionanthe hookeriana x Papilionanthe teres; assembly: GCA_022702705.1. Lineage (NCBI taxonomy): Eukaryota > Viridiplantae > Streptophyta > Magnoliopsida > Asparagales > Orchidaceae > Papilionanthe > Papilionanthe hookeriana x Papilionanthe teres. Next base: position 72,662,945 of record CM040436.1, on the reverse strand, counting down.
ATTATGAGGCTTCATTTTTATAATTTTCAGAAAGGTGCCTTTGTGTCTCTTCAAATCATGTCCATATTCAATGTATCCACCAAAAGATGCATCCCTTCAATCAAATTTGCCGCCCAAAGGAAGTTAAGGAAGTCACCACCAAAATTTGCTTCAAACACCCCTTGTAAATGGTGCCAAATTTGATTAAACTTTGATTTTTAATAGTGATGCTTAAGTGCCGGTACTTTAGCGTTTAGGCGCTGAGGCAAAATTTTTCAAACATCATAAATTTGCTCCAAATTTGATCCTCTTTTACTCCTTTCATCATAACTAATCATTTTTATCATACCTGCAAGAAAAACACAAAATACCTTCCACTAAAGTGCAATATCATCAAAAATAGGTATAAAAATGTGCATACAAACACTATATATTTTAGGTGAATCAAATTCCCCTAAACTTAAAATGTTACTTGTCCTCAAGTGACACTTAACCATATAACTTTTAACATGCAAATTATGTAAATGAGTTTCTTAGAAAGGTTTCAAAATTTTGTTCTAGAAATCAAATAATCTAATTTAAAAAAAATTTAGTAAATAGGACCAACTTAAAGTTTAGAAAGTTCTTAGGTAAAGGATAATGAAAATATAAGTTTCTATCTAATTCATAAATACTAGTAGATTTTTCAAAATATAGGATTCAAACATTTTATTTTTCTCACTTCAAAAATTTAATTGAGAATAAATTTACTTACTATATTATAACCTTAAGTTTGAGATTTTCTCAAATATTATATTTTAAACTTTTAGCATGGAACCAAATTTTGATTAGGCCTTTATATCCTCAAGCTTCTCCTTCTTTTCCACATACTATTTTTCACTTTTTTGTCTTTTTCTTTTTCTTTTCATTTTTTTTTTCTTTTCCTTTTCTTTTGTTTTTACTTTTTTTCTTTTTTCTTATCTCTTCTTTTTTTTTATAATGCAAGGTTTACTGTATCTGGATAGGCCTTTAATGATTTTGAATTCCACCCTTCCATTTAAAATAAAGGTCTGATATGTATCTTTCACTTAAAAATCATAATAATAGTGCTGAAAATTATTTTTCAATAAAAGAAATTTAAGCTTTGAAAAAATAAAAGTCAAATCTTCTATTCATCCAAAAGTACATCATTTCTTACTAAAGATAGTTTAACTATATTTAATATTTCTTTATTAATAAAATTTTAACTTTAAAATTTTCATTATTACTATAAATTTTAACTAAATTCTTTTACTCATATCTATATTCAAAATTTTGTTACCCTAATATAACTCATATACATAATTATTTTCAATTAAAAACCAAATTTATTTTAAGTATTCTTGAGAACAAATAAAAATTTAGGTTTTTGAAAAATTCAGTTTTTAAATTCCCCCCAAACTTTAATTTTTAGTTAGGATAAAAACATTTAAGCATATAAAATGATAGATGAGTGAGAATTAAAAACCAAAACAACATGCTTGCAGGAATTTCAATATCTTAATTATTCAAGTAAAATAGTCTTAAAAAAAATAGGTGTAAAAGATAAAAAATTCAGTTTTTCATAAATTGAAAAATTCAAAATACTTCTACAGTAGTGGAGGTTTTCAAAACAAATACACACCAACTTAACATAACTAAAATCACAACAATACTAGATAATAATTGGTAGTAGATTTTGAAAAGTTTTAAACATGCAATTTTCAAATAGTGATTTTTAATAGTGTTCTACATTTCCTAACAAATTTGGAATTAATTTACACTCTATTAAAAATTCAAACACTAAATACACATTAAAACATTTTACTACCACACACATATCACAAACTACAACATAAAACATTAATTTATCACATAAACATCTGAATGTGCATAAAACGAAATAGTCCAACTATGCTCTATACAATATCAGAGTTCATATAACAAATTCATCACACAAAAATTAAGCATCACATCACATATAAAAACATCAAATAAAAAACATAACAACACATAAGAAATCACAAAACAAAACAAACTCAACACAATAATCCTAATTATCATCCTCATTATCATCTTCTTCATTCCAGTCTCTGGATGGCACATAAGGTATATAATACATATGAGGGGGCATCTCAAAGACTGTGATCACCTCTAATCACTCTATCCATATACTGCTGATAATTCTCCTCATATTAATCATGTTTAACAATATACCTTTCAATATTTTCAATCTTACCATCCATATCTCTAACATGCTCTCGGGTAAGATTCACATTCTTCAAAATCTTCTTTAATAATCCATTCTGTGAATCACTAGATGATGATGCTCTAGAAGTAGTGGCACGTGAAGTAGAAGCAGCAGAAGCAGAAGCAGTGGAAGCTCTAACAAATCCTCCTCTCCAGCCAAACTCTGAATGCACAGTGTAAGCACCAACATTTACACTGGTAATAGGTCTCAATGGCTGAAGAATTTCTTCCCATGTTTCAAACTTCACACCAGACCACTCACAAATCAAATGAATTAAGGAAGGAAATCCTATACCTGTAGCAGTAGCAGATCTGGAATAGTTCATCACATAATGAAAAATAATAGCCCTTATGTCAATCGACATTCCTTGCTAAATACAATGGTTCAGAACGGCTCTCTCCCTCGTAATTTCACTAATATGACTTGAAGGTAACAGTTTAGATGAGAGAAAATAGTGCCATGCTTTTGAAATGACATTCAACTTAGAGACCTGAAAATTTACTCTTCTTTCATTCGTTATCTTCTACAAACCTCTTCCATCAGTCAGAAAAGATATTATCTCATCTAATTCTCCTTTATTAGGATGATAATTAGCATAAAAACAAAACAATGCACGAGATAAGTGGTAGAAGAGATTGATAACCCCAGGTGAAAAATGTACTTGTTCGCCTCTAATCACCACCAAATTCTCTTCTGCTGCAGGAAAGTTTGCGTAAAACTCTATGACACAGAAACTACAGTGACAGCAGATAAGTAACAGTAATTCTCCCAATTTCTTCTAGTAATCATCTCTTCAATAACTTCTCCTGGTTTACTAAACACGCGTCAGTATTCAAATTTAATGACGATAATGCATCGACGTATCGATCATCTTCTCTCACACTAACAAAATTGTTGGAATCAAATCTTACATTCTCTTTTGAAATCTTTGATTTTGGATCCATCTCTAAAAAAAATCGCAAAAATTCACCATAAATTCCAAAATTCAAACCAAAGTTGCTAATTTAACTTCCAAAGGTAATTTCCACTAAATCCAAGCAATTTCTCATTCTTTTCCTCAAATTTCACCATGAATAGTGATTTTAAGATTTTTCAATAATGTACTCAAAATATATGGTGAAAATAAAAAAATTTACTTAGGAGTAGTGCTCATACCTTAAGGAATTCAAATCTGACAAATCTCGTTGAAATTGGCTCTTAATTGATCCAACCTAAAGATGCCCTATGTTCTTTTTCCCAATTTTGAGAGGTTGAGGGTGACAGGACGTGTTAAAAAATTCAATTTTCAGGTTTTTAACTACAGAAAACAAATTTTCACTAACCGGCGCCTATGCGCGAGACATACGTCGCTTAGCCGCGAAATCTGGCACTTAAGTGCCAAAGTTCAGGTGCTTAGGCGCCAGTACCCTAAATCAAAATTAATTTAAAAGTGTACTAAACCTCTTGGTTAATCACCCTAAATCACTTCAAATAATCATTTCTCCCCCATAAACTTTTCTAATTCTCCAAAGAAAGTTAAATTTCCATCAATTCCAAACAAATTTCACACAAACAAAAACTTATATTTAATTAAAACAACCACACTTAATACAAACTAAAAATTTCTATCCAAACATTTTGGATGAAATTTTCCAATACACGAAGATTCAAGTACATAAAAATAAAGATAAATTTACATCATTAATATGTAACAAACACACTTTAAAGTTAAATAAATCACAAACATAAAATACTAGATACAAAACACTTAACACATAAAAACTACAACACTAGACTAGACTCAAATTTATTCCAATCTCCATAAGGTGGAATATATCAAGAACCACAATTAGTTCCATTTGAACCATCTGGAATATAAATCTGATAAAATAGGTGATGGTTGAAAACTCTCACATCTTCTTCTTCTAACCATTTATTTTTCAGAAACATCGCCTAATCTGCTTCTTCTACATGACTTATATGACTGAATTACATTTTAAGTTGCCATCCCATATGCGCTAAATGACTGTTAGTTTCATTTACCTTTGCTTCAGTTGATTCCACGTTGGCTTCAATCTTCGCAATCCTTTCTGCAATACCTTGAATACTAATCGCTAGGAATCCACTGAATAACTCTTGCACATTTTCACTAATAAACTTCTTCTTGTTGGCTTCCTCCTTCTTCTTAATTTCACTCTCCCAAGAAGACATTTTTTCACTTAAAATAATCTTCTTAAGACTCAAGAATGAAAATAGGGACTGGGGCAATTGTTTCTCTTAATTCAGGCCCTTTTTATAAACATGGGAAGTACTAAAACCGACCCTAGACATTTTAAACTCCAAAAGTAACTTCCAAAACCACTTGCCCATGATTTTGGCTTCTATATATTCATTTATCACGTTTTTCATAACTGCAGCGCTTAAGCGAAAACCAGGCGGCGCTGAGCCGCCAATGCTTATTTTAGCACATGTCTGCCAAATGTCTAAATTTTTCATTCTGACTTTTTTAAGTCATCAATTAATGTTAAATAAACACCACTATAACCAGTCTCTCCAAAATACTACCACATAATCATGAAAACAAACCAATCAAAGCACATAAAAGAAATATAAAGCAAAGCACACCGATAACAATGGGTTGCCTCCCACAAAGCGCTTGGTTTAATGTCTTTAACCTGACATACCCAGAACTTATTCTGAGTGATCCAACATCAGATTATCATCAGGTTTAAGTTGATCGACTAAAAAAAAGGTTTAAGTCTATGACCATTAACTTTGATTATTTTTCCAATCTTAGGATCTTGAATATCCACAGCTTCATAAGAATAAACTTTTATCACAATAAATGGACCCAACCATTTGGATTTAAGTTTTCCAGCAAAAATTTTCAATTTGGCATTATACATCAAAACATTTTGTCCTGGCTCAAGTTTTTTAGTAAGAATCTTCTGATCATGCCATAACTTCATCTTCTCTTTATAAATCTTAGGATTTTTGTAAGATTCATTCCTTATCTCTTAAAGCTCATTTAATTGCAATAATCTCTTCTCAACAACATCCTTCAAATTATAATTGAACTCTTTGTTAGCCCAATATGCTTTATGCTCAAGTTCAACAGGTAATTGACATGCTTTTCCAAAAATTAGCCTATATGGGGACATCCCTATAGGAGTTCTATAAGCAGTCCAATAGGCCCACAAAGCATAATCCAGTTTGATTGATGATGCACCAAAAATATATACAATTTTTGCTATATGATTTTACTCATTTTTTATGATATTACACTTTAAAAGGAAGGTTTGTATGTTTTTTGGTTTTATGTACAAGAAATAGTTATTGGAGCAAAGAGAAGCAAAAATAGAGTAATTTGGAGCAAAAACGAGCAAGAAAGCAAATTTTGGCTTGACACCTTTCGATAAGTCTTTCTATGTTTAATCTCTTTTACACTTAATACAAATTTTTGAATGATATTACACTTTAAAGAAAAGTTATTTTTATGCTTATTTTGTAGAGCTATCTGTTAGGAACGCAACGCAACTGAAACAGGGTGAATCAGAGCTGAAACGGAGCCAAACAGAGCAAAATGGTGGAGCTGCGCAGGATGGGCGCCGGGGGCACCCAAACTGGCGTCTGTGGCACCGGAAGACCGAGACCACAAAAAGTAGGGCACCGGCAGCACTCTATCCAGTGCCGGCGGTGCCCAAGACGGCCAAGATGCGATGTTGGGCTGTTTTTGGCCAAATTCATCGATTCTGGATGCTTTTTGGAGGGTTTCTTCTTGCACCTCCTGAAAAATTCATCCCTTTTAAACCAAATTTGAAGCCAAAAATGAAGAAGAGATGTTAAGAAAAACTTAAGAGAATGCTTAAGGATCTTATAATAGAAGTAAAAATGTAGATTTCTACCTTTTTGGAGAGATTGGTAAGGGGATTTTAAGAGAATCTGTAAGGGAATATTCTAGCATTGCATGGATCGGCGGGAGACTTTGTGGGAGAGATTTTCATCTTTTATTCAAGGGGAAAAAGCTAAGTATTGTGTTCTTCATTATTTTATGATTTTGTAAACACTTATTTTGTGGATTTGCTTTGAAATGAAGTTTTCCGTTGTGTTTTCTTCGTCCTTTATGATGTCTTTCTCTTACTTTATCTTCTTATTTGGAAATAGTGGCATAAAAAAATTATGTCAATATTTTCATTCTACTTTTCTTTTGTAATGAGTATGATTCATGTTTAGGATGTTGGGATGCTTGCTAAAAGATGTTTTAATTACAAATGTGATGATTTTTGCTTACACTTCATTTAGATTACAAAAAGGGCCCGTTGTATTGTTAAAATTCGCTGTAATTGTATTGTCTTGAAAGGGCAGTGTAATTCTCAATAAAGTGGAATCACATTCAATGTCCGTGAATGAATTGTGTAGTTCATGGGGATGCAAATAAATAGGAAAATATGGTTTCATGGGCGTTGAATATGAGGTTTCAGGGTAAGAGGCTAAGATCCCAATTTGGTCCTAAAGTTTGGTAACTGAAGCTAGGGTTAGCCTTCAGGTGAAGGGTAGTGGGAGCTCTGAAGTGAGAGCCAGTATCCTCCCAGCCTAACCATGGATTTAGGGACTAAGCTTAGGATTTACTAAAGTTCTTTATAGCACTCTGAAGAGTGGGTACTTGGGAGAGGGTAAAGAATAGGATTGCTTCTATTTGGCACATACAATATTTAATGCATCTCATTCCTAAACTTTATCAAATTCATTACATAAGAATAGTAGATTTTATTATCTCAAAATTCACTAAACCAATTTAGCTAAAAAGGAAGTAATATTTTCATTTAGGAGTAGTTATTATTCTTACATATAATCATCTACATTTAGGAGTAGTTGTTAGAAAAATCACTTATATCACCATTCCAAACTAAGGCTGTTAGTAGTATACTAGAATTTAACTAAGAACCTTTTACCTTGCTTCCCTGTGGGATCGATAAATGGGACTCCATTAGAGCCCTGTACTACTTAATACGATACATATAATTACATTTGAAATTGTGACTTTACAAAATCATTATAAAAATATAAATTTGAGGTCATAAATTCTTACATATAAAAAAAGTCGCATCAAGTTTTTGGCACCGTTGCTGGGAAAGCTTCGATAATAATTTTAGGAGAATTTTAATTGAAGTAATTAGGCTTAGAATTGGAAAACTTTAGTGTCGTAAAATTATGTTTGTGTGAAAAGTGTTTTTTTTTGTATGAAAAAGTGTTGTTAAAAAAAACAGTTTGAGTGAAAAATAAGGTGTTTGTGAAAATGTTTTGTTGTGCTGAATATATTTTTCTTTTTATTTATTTTATTATTATTGTATTGTTTGTTGTATTGCGTATGCAAAACAAAGGATCTATAGGACTTGTGCCTTATGATCCCGAGTTAGAAAAATGGAAAAAAAATAAAAAAATATAAAAGGCTTGAAAAATTAGAAATGCAAATGGAAAACATTCAAAATAATAACTTGAAAAATCATCATAAATTATTGAGGGATTATGTAAATCTTACGATAGATAAAATTCACTCAAGTATACAAAACCCTGTTGTAGAAGCTGACTCGTTTGAACTAAATCCGGTGATTATTCAACTTGTGCAGAACAACCGGTTTAGGGGGAACTCCTTCGGAGGATCCCTATTTACACCTATCTATTTTTATAGAACTTTGTGCTACATTTCGTTATAATGGCATGTCAGAAGATGTTGTTAGGCAAAGGCTTTTTCCTTTCTCACTATAGGATAAGGATAAAATGTGGTTATACTAATTAGCACCTGGTTCTATAAAAAATTGGGAGGAGTTAACACAAAAATTCCTAGATAAGTATTTTCCACCTTCAAGGACTACTCAACTTAGAAACGATATTATATCATTTTTTCAGTATAAAAGTGAATCAATAAATGAAGCCTGGGAAATATTTAAGGAAATCCTAAGAAAGTGTCCACATCATGCTCTGCGAGATTGGTTAATCATTCAAACTTTTTTTATTGGGTTAGTAGGATCCCTTAGGTTCATTATTGATGCTGCTGCTGGTGGTTCATTAATTTAAAAATCATTTGATGAAGCATATGCATTAATTGAAGAAATGGCTACAAATGAATTTTAATGGCCTTTTACAAGGGTCATTCATAAATATGTAGCCAGTGTTCATGATACTGATGCGATTGCAATTCATGCATCTCAGGTTGCTGCAATATCAAGGAAGTTGGACCAATTTAGAATGAACTAACCTCAATTTACTCCTGTAAGTGAGGAAAGTTCATTAGGGCGTATGATTGATTCTAACTTATTATATGAGACTTTAAATACCATAAACAATCCATATTATAACTTTTATAACCCATGTGGGAAGAAACATCCTATTTTTAACTGGAATCATACTACTGAGGGTGGAAACCAACAATGGGAAAACAATCATGCAAATCCTAATGGATGTTGGAATAGGCAGGGTAACACAAGCAATAGACCTTCATATCCACTGGACTCTAATAATGATCAACAATTTGAGGATAATAAGATGTCTATAGAAAAAGTGGTATTGCAAATGGGAAACCAGTTGCAAAGTTAAAATGCTGCAATTAGAAACATAGAGAATCAACTGGGAGAAATTGCTAATTCACTTAGCAATAGACCCAAAGGAACACTTCCTAGCAACACCGAGATTAAACCTAAAGAGAATGATAATGACAACTATTCCTTGTTACTGGACAAACTATGATAGATGTGCAAAAAGCAGAGTTGATTATGAATATTAATGACCATAAAGTCACTTTTGATGTGTTGAAGACTACAAAATTTCTAGCTGAGAGAAAAGATGATGAATGTTTTTGGATGGATGAAATTGATTATCTAAGTAAATACCATTTCCAAAAAAGTTTTGAGAGTAAGATAACATATGAGGTCGGAATGGACTTTCATGATGAGTTGAAAATGTTGTTAAAAAAAGACTGTATGTATGTTCAGGAGAGATTTGAAATGATGGATGTTGCCAAAAATAGTGAACTTTTAATTCCATCTGTTGAAAATCTCATGAACTAAAGATGGATGTACCCCATAAAATTTTAAAGCCTCCCTATTTAGGAAATTCATCTACATCACCAGTCTTTATATCTTTAGATTCAACTCAATTACAAGAAAAACCTGAACTGAATGATGAACAAGATAAAGTTATTGAATTAGGACTTGGAAGAGAATTTGAGCATAAATTTCAAAAGAAATTTGAGTTGAGAAAAGAGGATAAGGATATTGGAAGACCATTGAAAGAAATTCCTAAGGAATTAGAAAAACCTATTTCCTCAACTAAGATAGATCCTACATCATTTAATAATTATAAAGGGGAAGAATTAGAAGATAATTTGAAACAGAAGAGCGACATAGAAGAAGTTGATCCTGAATCTGAATTATCTAGAGAGAATCTGATAAAAAATTTGAGAGATCTTGAATTATCTTATAGAGATCCATTTCTTATAAATTTTAAGGATGATATTAATATGCGGATTGAGAAAATCAATAGAAGAATTTTGGATCTAGAAAGAAATATGAGTAAAAATGATATAAATCAATCTGAAAAGGAAGAGCTGAATGAAAAGTTACAATTTGAAGATTTTGTAGGAATTCCTGGATCTGAAAAAGATTGGGTGATTGATTAAGGATTACTTAATTGGAGTTTTGATCCAGGAGGAATCATTTGTTAGGCCCGCAACGTTAAAACCAAGCGCTTTATAGGAGACAACCCATAGTTATCAGTGTGCTTTGATTTAGTATGTTTGAGAGTCATGATTATTAGTGTTGTATAGTGTTTTCTTTAGTGTAGATTGATCAGCTTAATTTATTTTTGAATTAGTGGATTGACTTGATCTTTATGTGTCATTATGGATTGATCAGTTTCATTGTTGTTGGTAGATATTTTGATTGTTAGTAGTTGGATTTGATCTTTGTGTGTCATGAGGGAGGTGATTCCTTAACTTCTTATTATGGTTAGACTTGTATGTTTTCTTGTAGTAGTTGGATTGATGAGTCCACTATGACTCGTGTCTTACCTGGACTTGAGTTTTACAGGAGTATCATGAATTTGAACAGTGTCAGATCTATCTTAATTTTGCTACTTCCTTTCTCTAACTTTGTTTTCATTTGGTAGGAGTCATGAACCTATTTGATGAATAACATTAGGATGATCTTACGCTGCAATATGTAACTGTTAAAGGTGCTTAATTAAAGAGATTCGATGATGCCTGAGATTGGTGTCCGAAAGCCAATTTATCAGGGATAATCTTATCATGGGATTATAATCTATAAACCCATTTGAAAGTACCTAATTTACTAGTGTAGTGATTTCATTAGAAATTAGAAGTAAATCAGTGTGATGTGATGAGTTAATGGAAGAATTGACCTCATTTATCTTATGTGTGTTTATGCTTGTGTTACAATTTTATATAATAATTGAACAACATTTTTATATTCCCTTGTTGATACCTTCTATGCTAATTAAACTTTTATTTAGTGAATTTCATTCTGGCATGATTAGTTTAGAATTATTCTTTGTTGCATGTTGTTCTGTCCTAATGAATACTTGTAAATGGTTTTGATAGAAATTTGTGGTAGATAGAATTTCAAAATTGTTTTTCTTCCTGCTTATATTTTATTACTGAATGTTATATATGTTAAAAATTAAGTTTGGGGGTAGGAAGAAAAATAAAATTTTCAAGTGAAAATACTTCCTTTTAATGTAATTTTATTTCAAGCATGTTTTAGGTTATATTTAGTTTCTCCTACAGTCATTCTATCCTGATTATGCATGTATATGAATTTGGTAGGATGTTGTATTAGAAAGTAGACTTAGCCTTTAATTTTTTTTCCTGCAACATTTTATGGAAATAATTGCAAAATATTTTAAAATTTAAGTTTGGGGGGAAGAAAAAAATTTAAAATGTAACTTTTTTTGTCCTCAGTAGCCTGTATTTTGATTTGATATCACTTTTAAAATGATTTGTGGTTTGTGGTGTTACCTTTAGGTTACCATAATTTTGATTTTGGGAATGTTAGAATAAAAACTTAGTTGAAATCCTATGTTAAGAAACTGTTCTAGAGTTAAGATATTTTGTAGGAAGCATTGGAAAAATGATTTTTCTATTTATGGTAGAAAGGAGTTGAATATTTGAAAAGCTAAAATTCTTATATTTATACTTAATGAGAATTGAGCCTTTATTGCAAACCTTTTTCGAACTAATACTTACACTTATAAAAAGTGAGGGAAAGTTTTGAGTTTTGGATTTTAGAGAGAGGATAGTGAAATTCAAAATTATTGAAGGCCTATCCAGATATAGTAATCCTCTCATAAAAAAAGTGTGAAAAAAGGGGATTAAAAATGATCCCGAAAGAAAAAAAAAGTGAAAAAAAAGGATTGAAAATTATCCTGAAAGAAAAGAAAAAAAAATAAAATAAGTGAGGAGAAGCTTGAGGAGAAGCCTTATAAAAATTGGTTTCACTTAAATCTTTTTAAATGAAAAGACTAAAAAACAATCCTAAGCTTATTCTTATTTCAAAAGGTATTGGTTAAATTGGTATAGATAAGGTGCTTAAATTCCATTTTTATAATTTCTATGAATTGTCGGCATATTTTTAGGTTGTGTTTTGGAAAGGGGTCTCCTACAGAAGTTGTCGGAGAATTTTTTAGGTTTTAAATTTAATTTAAATATATATATAATTTTAGAAAGTTGTATTTGATTTTGAAAATAATTTTAAATTTGAAAATTTTAAGATATGAAATCAAACCGATCTCGCATCCCAAATAGTTTATATAAACGAGCACAGCATCACAAACCGTGTATCTATCCCGAAGAATAGACACACTGCTTGATGATGGGGCTCGATTAAATAAACTAGAAGATTTGTGACATCCGTTTGGTCTGCGAACCAATTTTATAAGCCGACAAGTTCCCCTGCTTAATATAAAAGAATTAAGCAGGGTTTATATTACCTGGGTTCTTAAAAGTTTCCTATAAGGGCAAGCCCCTATAGTTAATTACATCTTAAAAGACGGGAATCATTTAAGAAAACTCTCGATAATGATCAGTGGTTTTTCTCTCAAGAATTTCAAAGTTTAAGGTTTTCAAAGGATTGAATTTTGGAATTTCAAAAGATATTAGCTCAAATTTGGAACAGTTTATTTCAAGAATCCAAAGGAAGAGAAGTAGGAGAAGCTGAGGATCCAAGAAGAATCTTGGCAACTTCTCAAACTATCCTATTGTTTGGCTTTAATTTGGAAATTTATTTAATGTTTCAATCTTGCCAATTTTAATTAATTAGGACTTATGTTTGTATGACATAATCATACAAACAGCCTCGAAGATGTGAGGGTTTATGTCGTACTGAACTATTACCTCGGAGTCCTAAGACCGGTTAGAGCTTAATTTGCATAACATGATTATGCAAATGCCTAACGAAGAGTTGAGGATTTATGTTGCACTAGGAAAACTACCTCGAAGTCCTATGGCTTGGTTATTTAATTCTAAGAAAGGTTTTGCTGAAGTAGACCCGAGTTTTGCTGATGACGATGGCCGTGCTGGCCACCATGCTTCAAGCTCCTTGTTGTTGCAGAGGTTTAGTTTTAGAAGGTGAAAATCAGGAGATGAGAGAAGTGTTTTGGTTTAGACATCTTAAAGTTCAAATATTTTTAATATTTTAATTAAAACAAATCTTAAAATTGTTTAAACAGAACCGATTAAGATCCCACGGTTCCGTCATCTCGGCACCGTTATTTTCATCGAATTCACTTAGTCCAGATGAATTTGCTAAACTCAATTGAATGAGTTCCACACTTTCATTTAGACCGTGGGAAATCCCATTATCAACACGTGGATTACATCATCCGAGGTATTCCCGATCATTCAACGAGACGTTTTAATTTAGTTGCAATTGTAGTTTTGTTATTCTATTTGTGATTAAATTTTGAGTTGTTTTATATTTTGGAATGTTGTGGCGGTGATTTTTATCTTGTGGTGACTTTTAATTTAGTTTTGGTTTCAGTTTTGTGACTATCCTAAAGGTTTTAGTTTTCATGCAACAATTTTGTTTAACATGCAAGAAGGGTAAAGCGCAGTGCATGTAAGTAAACTGCGATAAAGTAAATTGCAATAAAATAAAAGCGTACCTGGAGGGTCTTCCCGTCATCCCAAGCTGCACTTAAAACATATATTAAGGCATTTAAATAGTTCAACAAGTACCTAGGTAAAGCTAAGGGAAGGTTTTGGTTGTCTACCAAAGTCCTAATCCTATAACTAGTCATCTCCTATGACGTCTAGGTTCTTGTGTCTTGTTTATGGATGATTTTCTTCATCAAAGAACAATTAAATTCAATTGTTCTTCTAAAACATCTCATCATATTGAGAAAGTGCTTAGGACGAGTCCTAAACATCTTTTTCAATATTTCCGAGATTATTTTGAGCCCAAATAAATTTAGTTGCACCGGTGAATTAACCATCAAGAAGTTTAGTTAAGCTTTGTCTCTTGCTCAGTGAACTTAGGACATTTGATTATCCCATGAATGAAGTGACATCTCACTTGATACTCCGTTTAAGAGTTATAATAATTAAAGCCTTTAGGGGCAAGTTAGTTTGTTGAGAATTTTAATCATTCTTAATTTGAAGTTTGAGTTAAAAGTTTAAAGTGATTTGATTTAATTATGAGATTTTAATCAATAATTTTAAGTTTGGAATAGTGTTCAAATTGTTTTTTGGTTTAAATCTTTATACTTTAAGTGATCTTAATATTTTGAATTTGTTTTCTTTTATTATTGAATGATGTTAATTTAATATAATTTAAATATGATTTAATTGAATTTAACTAAATTTAATTTAATTTAATTTCAATATTTTAAATTAAATTTAATTTAATTGTTAAAATGTTAATTTAATTTAATTTTAATTTTAATTTTAATTTAACTTTTACTTAATTTAATTTAATTAAATTTAAATTTAATTTAATTGTTAAACCACTTAATGTTTTGAGCTTTCCTTTAATTTAAGGGTTATTATTTTTTAATTATCTTAATTAAGAGTTAAATATTATTGAAGTGACTTATTTAGGGATTTTTTTTATTAAAGAATTAATATCCTCTCAAGTTATATCCCTATTTTTAATAATTCAAATTTTCATTAGTCTTCCAAAATTTAAATTTGTTTAAATAATTAAAGTTTCATTTTTTTTAGTTTATTAAAAGTGATTAATGGGTTCCTACTCTTTTAATTTCCCTAAGTTTTAATCATCCAAGAAAAATAAAATCAAATATTTTACCCTCCATTTTTAATTAAACCTAAAATTTTAATAAAGGGGTTTAAATTCTTTAATTACCTTTATGCCCTTTTAGGCTTATTTATTTCATAACTCACTAAATTAAGTTCAAATGAACTTGAAATTTTTATGTCACTTCACTCATATGTCAATTAAGACAATAGAGGAGAAAATGTGATTTTTCTGAATTTAATTTATTTATATAATTATTTCTAGTGAAAATTAAGGATTTTCAATAGAAATTCAACAACATGACCATGGAAAGGTTTCTGTCCTTAAGAAAATTATGAGATATTCCTAATAACTAGAGGACCAATTTGACCAATCTTAGTGATTTTTAGAATTATATTTTATTTATTATAATTATTTTGAATTTTGGAGTATTAATTAATTATAAAATAAAATTAAATTTGAAAAATGGATTTTATATTTTTCTTGAATCTCTCTCACCTCAAGGAATTTAGACAAACAAGTTTTACAATTTTTTGATTTTTCTTTGATTTATTGGAATTAATTTAGTGATAAGGTTAGAAAATACATTTTTTAATATTAAAAATTGTTTTAAGCATTTAAAATTCAATATCTTTACTTAGAGACTTGGGAAAAATATTTGGTTTGTTTCTAAGTGATTAGGAGTAAAAATGTGACATTTTTATGATTTTTAATATTTTTGTGATTTTTATTATTTTTTAATTATTTAAATATTAAAATATCATTAAAAATGAAAAATTTTAGAAAATTCCAATTTTAATTTTTATAGACTCATCTAATATCAGAGAGCCCACAAAACCAATTTGGTGAATTTTTGAAATGTGTTTTTGAAGTTATGAATTTTTTAAGTTTAATTTTGATCGTGTGGCTTAATTAATCCATTTAGTGGGGCTAAACATTTCCAATTGACTTCAAATTTTTATGTGAGGTCCCTCTAATCCTAAATATTAGTGGAGTATTATTTTCAAGTTATTTTAATGTGTGGTTAACCCTAATTAATTAAAGATTCGTTTTGAGTAATTAGGCCAATTAGAATTATTCTTAATGAATTAATCCAAGATATAATTATCCTAGGGTCCACTGGTCCTAAGAAACTTCTTCAAATTTTTCTGGAATTTATTGAACAACATGTTAATTATTGGAATTAAAATACCAAAAATAGTGATCTAAACTTCAAAAATACATAACTTTCCATAGAGATGGCCTCTGACCTTGAAAAATTTAGGGAATGTCCCCAAGATCAGAGGCATCAAAAGCCCTATGGTCTCATGCCATGGTGAATTGTCTATGTAAATGAAGAATCAAAATACTGAAATAAGTAAATAATTAATTAAAAATAAAATGCTCATCAAAATAACTTGATTTCTTTTCCACATTATTCTCCTCTATTCACTGAGCAAGAGGGTATTTTTAGTTTATTTTTATGATTTTTCTACACAAAGCTATGGATTTTCTAAGTTCTGGGTATTTAAATAAATCAAAAAATTCATAATTTTCTATTTATCCACGCGGCGCCGCGTCAACCTCGGCAGCTCCGAAAGCCCATGGTCGCACTCCCATTCACCTCCGCCATCTGACTCAGCACTCCACGGGCCCACGGTTCATGTAACATTCTCTGGTCCGGCGCAATCTGGACCATTCACTCAATACACGCTCGATCGGACGGCGCCTGGTCATCGTCTATGACTGGTGTGCACCCGTGACTATCCACACTAAAACCCTAAGAACTCTCTCATTTCTCAACGGATTTTCGTGTTCTTATGCTCTATGGATTCGTCTTAAAGAGACGAACACATCCATATGGTTTACATGATATGAAATTAAGTAAAACAAAATGGGAAATCACTGGAAGTGCGGGAGGGAGGAATGATCCATACCTTTGCTCTGAGAAGTGTAGCTTCAATCAGAGAGTTGTGTCACCTTCGATTGCACCTAAGGAAGCTCCAGATGAAGTCTCTGGCTCTAGGGAATTGTCTAGGTATGAAAGTTTCCACAGCCGATTTCAAAGCTTGGAGGCTGGAGCAAATGGGTGGCCTGGAGAGGGGGCTTTCACTGGGGAACTCCTTCTCTTGGTTCTGTGCAGGTGGGTGAGTTTAATTTGGATTTGGTGGAGGTTTTAGAGATGTTCTGGTTCTGGGCTAAGAATTGAGCTCCAAAATTGAGCTCAATCGATGGGGTTTAGGGCTGGGGAGCAGTGGGGATCAATTGCTCTAGGTGAGGAGAAGGTCCTGGAGCAATTTTGGCAGAGTTTTGTTTAGGTCTAGTTCATCACCTTCTTTGGCCGAGAGGGTGGTGGGTTCAAATAGGCATGGCTGGAGGGCCTCCCAGGGGGGTTTGATGCTTGGGATCAGCTGCTCTATGCAAGAGAAGAACAGCCATGGTGGCCATTTATTTTGGGACAACTCAGCAAAGGGGAATTGAAAAAATTGGCTCACAATGAGCTCTCATCCAAGGCGTTTTCCGGCTACCCAGGCGGCTGGCCAGCAGGGTTCGGTCACCATCAGGGTCAGGGAGGTCAGGGCTGGAAGTTGGTGAGTTTAATTGAGGCTTGACATGTGTAAAGAGGATTGATTTAAGTGGAATGGGGGAGAGTGTATTTTGGGCTCATTTTGGTCCAAGGCATGGTTTAGGCTAGGTGCACCTCCCCAAGGCTTGACTTTGGGATGGGAGGAATCATTTGGGTCAACCAAGAGAGAGTGGTGAGGTCTCTTTCCATGGTGAGGTGGCTAAGCTTGGTTTAGAGTGTGACATGAATATGGTTAAAAGGGCTTAATGAAGGATTAAGAAAGAGGTCCCCTCCATTTGCCATAAATGACATGGTGAGGTGTAAAGTGACTCCCATGGCTTGCATATGGCTTATGCATGACTCCATGGCTTCATTTGGCTTGGGAAAAGATTTGGTCAATTTCATGAAAGGGGATTTTATGAATTTGGCATTTTGGTGGAAATTTGGATGAAGCTTGATATGGAATGGTTTAATGATGATTTTGAAACTTAGGGGTGATATCAATTAAAGGAATGATGAGAAGAAATTGCCATGTGGGCTTTAGAACCAATTTTGGGCTTTTGGATTTGATGAGAATGGGCTTTTAGAATGGTTTAAGAAAGTGGGCTTTTAGATTTTAAAATGGACTTTTGGATGAAAGTTTTGTGAAGGACCATGCCAAATAAATGTTGGGTTTAGTTTAGGGATGTGTCATGAACATTTTAGAAAAGGTTTGAAATAATTTGGGGTTGAATTGGGTTTAATTTGGGCTTTTTGGTAAAGGGGCCAAAGTGGGTCAAATTGGGCTAACTTGGGCCAAGGTTGGGTTAAGGTTGGATTTGATGCAAAATTAATGTTGAGAAATGTTCATGGGATTGTCACAAAAAGTTTTCAACTTTGGTTGGGCTTTAATTTTGGGATTTAGGCCCATTTAGGTTAGGTTTGGGTTTAGGCCAAAAATGGGGATTTTGACTTTGGGTTAGGCTTGGGTGGCGTTTAGGTTCAAATTTGGGTCAAATCTTGTTAGTGTTTTGTTTTTGGGGATATTAGGAAGGTTTAGGAAAAGATTTGGGGTTAATTGGAGTTGAATTGGGTTGGTTTGGGCTAGGTTTAGGTCATGGGCCAAAATTGGGCTTTAGGCTTCAAATTGAAATTGGATCCAAATGTCAATCAAATTGGGCTTAGATTTGGTCTAAATTGACATTGGGGATATTGAATTGAAGTTTAGAATTGAATTGGACCAAAATTGAGGTCAATTGGGTTGGTTTAGTGGGACATTGGGTCCACTTGGGTTAAGAATGGGTCAAATTGGGGGTTTTGGTAAACGTGGGTTAAATTGACAAAATTGGCTTATAATGTAGTTGAATAAAATGAAATTGGGAATATTTAGGATTTTCTGGAATTTTCTGGGAATTTTTGGAATTTATGGATTTTTTGGTTAAGAGGGCATTTTGGGTATTTGGAGGTTATTGGGGGGTATTTTTGGAGTTTTTTTTTATAGTTGGCTAAGGATGATCAATTTGAATGGTAGGAAATGTTTAGGATTGGTTTTGAGGAATTTTGGGTAATATAGGCAATTTTGCAAATTTTGGATAGTTTCAAGGACATTTGGTAGGTTTAGTGGGTGTAGGGCCCCGGGGGTCAAAAATTGAAATTTTTTAAAAATAAAGATTGATCAAATTTGAGTGAAATGGAACCACTTTAGTTGAGCCATAAATCCATATCAAGCCCATAAGAGCCATGAGATGACTCACTTGAGGCATTCATTATGTCGTTCCTAACCCTCTTAGCCAAGGGCCTAGGGGTTAAGGTCCATCCATATGAATTACCCACATGAGTCAAGAAGTCAAGCTAAGTATGAATGGTTTTAGGATTGGAATGTGTGTGAAAGTGTAATGTGTGTTCAAGTCAACCCTCACCAGACTAGGCCACCCAGGGTAGTCCTAAGGCCAAAGAGTCCTATAGGGAACTCATCTTTTAAACCTCCACATTTGATTTTAACCCTCCAAGTGACTTGGGGGTTTACAATCAAACTTATGGGGTTTACAAGGAGTTTAAGAGGTGTTTAAATTTGTAAGTGGGGGGTTCCATTTCTAGTCCTCTAATATAGTCAAAGAGAAGCCCTATGGCTAGATTCTGAGTACTAAGGAGAGAGAAGAGAAAAGACCTCACCAAAAATGAGGTCAACATGAATCTTTAGTTTGACAATTTTCAATAACTTTTGAAGTAAATAGAAAATCAGGATTCCTGAGTTGAGTATGAGATGTTCTTACACTCTAGTCCTAAGTTGATTTGCTAGAATTTCTCTTATGTTATACTATAATATTTCTGAAATGAAATTATAGGAAACTCTATTGAAACCCACAACCACAAGTCAAAATATTTTATTTTTAAAGTTATATTGTTACTTGAGGACAAGTAACAATTAAGTTTGGGGGATTTTGATGCACCAAAAATATATACGGTTTTGCTTTATGATTTTACTAATTTTTGGTGATATTACACTTTAAAAGGAAGGTAATTTGTTTGTTTTTTGGTTTTAGATACAAAAAATGGTGATTGGAGCAAAAATGGTGCAATTTGGAGCAAAAACGAACAAGAAAGCAAATTTTGGCATGACAGATTTTGATAAGTCTTTCTAAGTTTAATCTATTTTACATTTCTTACATATTTTTGAATGAGATTACACTTTAAAGAAAGTTTGTTTTTATGCTTATCTTGTAGGGCTATCTGTTAGAACGCAACGCAACTGAAACGGGGTGAATCAGAGCTGAAACGGAGCCAAACGGAGCAAAATAGTGGATTTGCGCAGGATGGGCACCGGGGGCGCCTAAATTGGCACTGGAGATGCCAAAAGTCCGAGTCCATGAAAAATAAGGCACCGGCAGCACCCCATTCCACGCCGGTGGCGCCCAAGATGGTCTGGATGCGATATTGGGTGGTTTTTGGCCAAATACATCGAATCTTGATGCTTTTTGAAGGGTTTCTTCATGCACCTTTTGGAAAATTTGTCCCTTTTAAACCAAATTTGAATCAAAAAATGAAGAAGAGATGTTAGGGAAAACTTGGAGAATGCTTAGAGATCTTAGAATAGAAGCCGAAATGTAGATTTCTACCTTTTTGGAGAGATTGGTGAGGGGATTTTGAGAGAATCTGTAAGGGAATGTTCTAGCATTCCATGGATCGGTGGGAGACTTTGTGGGAGAGATTTTCATCTTTCTTTCAAGGGGAAAAAGCTACGTATTGTATTTTTCATTATTTCATGATTTTGTAAACACTTATTTTGTGGATTTGCTTTGAAATGAAATTTTCCATTGTGTTTTCTTTGTGCTTTGTGATGTCTTTCTCTTACTCTTTCTTCTTGTTTGGAAATAGTGGCATAAGAAAATTATGTCATTGTTTTCATTCTACTTTTCTTTTGCAATGAGTAGGATTCATGTTTAGGATATTGGGATACTTGCTAAAAGTTGTTTTAATTATAAATGTGATGGTTTTTGCTTACACTTCATTTACATTAAAAAACGGGCTTGTTGTATTGTTAAAATTCGTTGTAATTGTATTGTCCTAAAAGGAAAGTGTAATTCTCAACAAAGTGGAACCACATTCAATGTCCGTGAATGAATTGCGTAGTTCATGGGGTTTCATGGGCGTCAAATTGGAGGTTTCAGGGTGACAGACTGAGATCCCCAATTTGGTCCTAAAGTTTGGTAACTAAAACTAGGGTTAGCCTTCAGGTGAAAGGCAGTGGGAGCTCTGAAGGGAGAGCCAGTATCCTCCCAGCCTAACCATGGATTTAGGGACTAAGCCTAGGATTTGCTAATGTTCTTTATAGAATCCTGAAGAGGGGGTACTCGAAAGAGGGTAAAGAATAGGATTGCTTTGATTTGACCCATACAATATTTAATGCATCTCATTCCTAAACTTTATCCAATTCATTACATAAGAATAGTAGATTTCATTATCTCAAAATTCACCAAACCAATTTATCCAAAAAGGGTTATCTTTAGAAGTAATATTTGCATTTAGGAGTAGTTATTATTCTTACATATAATCGTCTGCATTTAGGAGTAGTTGTTAGAAAAATCACTTAAATCACCATTCCAAACTAAGGCTGTTAGTAGTAGACTAGAATTTGACTATGAACCTTTTACCTCACTTCCCTGTCTGATCGATAAATGGGACTCCATTAGAGCCCTGTATTACTTGATACGATACGTATACTTGCGTTTGAAATTGTGACTTTACAAAATCATTATAAATATATAAATCTGAGGTCATAAATTCTTACATATAAAAAAGTCGCATAAATTGACCAGTTCTTTCTTTTTGTATTAACAATCTTTTTGAATATTCTTTTAATTTCACGATTGGATAATCTAACCAAAACACTTGTCTGCGGATGATAAGCAGTAGCAATGCGATGTTTAATTTGATATTTCTTTACTAACTTCTTCATAATCGTATTTCTAAAATGACTTCCTCCATATGTTATGATTACTCTTGGTATTGTAAATCTGGAAAATATATTATTTCTTAAAAACTTTGCAACAGTTTGAGTATCACATTGAGGTAAAGCAACAACTTCAATCCATTTGGATACATAGTCTACTGCTATCAAAATATAAATATTTTTGAAAGATGGTGTAAATGGTCCCATGAAATCTAATCCCCAAACATCAATTATTTCAACTTCCAACATATAATAGAGGGGCATCTCGTTTCTTCTAGAAATATTGCCTACACGATGACATCGATCACAATTTTTAATATAAGTATTAACATCTTTAAAAATTGTAGGCCAACAAAATCTAGATTATAAAATTCTATAAGCAGTTCTATCAACTCCAAAATGTACCCCATAATTAGAATTATGACATTTTTGAATAATTTCATAAGTTTCTTCTAAAGGCACACATCTTCGAATGATCAGATCCTTTCCTTATTTATATAAAAATGGGTATCCCAAAAGTAAGTTTTAGCATCAGATAAAAATTTCTTCCTCTCCTGGTATGTCAAACCATATGGTAAAATATCACTGATAATAAAGTTTACAATATTAGCATACCATAGAATACGCCACTCATTAATAGTGAACAATTTTTCATCAAGAAAATGTTCATTAATTTGTTCAGTATCACTAAGAAATTTTTCAATTTCAAGCCTGGACAGATGTTCAACAATTTGATTATCAGCACCCTTCCTATCTACTATCTTAAAATCAAATTGTTGTACAAGAAGAGTCCATCTAATCAATCTCAGTTTCACATCTTTCTTATTCATTAAATATTTGATAGCAAAATGATCAGTATGCACTACACATTTAGTTCTAATTAAATATGATCAAAATTTATCAAAAGCAAATACTATAGCTAATAACTCTTTCTCAGTATTGGAATAGTTAATTTCAGCTTCATTAAGAGTTTTACTATCATATTAAATTACTTTGAAAATTTTATCATATTTCTGACCCAAAACAGCACTAATAGTATAATCACTAGCATCACACATTAATTCAAAAAGTTTTACCCAATTTGGTGAAATTATAATAGGTGCAGTGATTAATTTTTCTTTTAATGTTTCAAAAGCTTTTAGGCATTCATCATCAAAATAAAAAACTACATCCTTTTCCAATAAACCACATGAGGGTTTTGAAATTTTTGAAAAGTCTTTAATGTATTGGCTGTAGAATCCAGAATGTCCCAGAAAACTTCTAATTCCCTTTACATTAATTGGACAAGGTAAATTAGAGATAACTTGAATTTTTGCAAGATCTACCTCCAAATCTTATTCTCATATTCGATGTCCTAAAATAATTCCTCCTACTACCATAAATTGGCATTTTTCCCAATTAAGGACCAAATTAGTTTTTTCACAGCATTTTAGAACATTAGATAAATGTTCTAAACATAATTCAAATGAACTTCCAAACACTGAAAATTCATCCACAAAAACTTCAATCTCTTTTTCAATTAAATCGGAGAAAATAGCCATCATACATCTCTGAAATGTAGCAGGGGCTTTAGTTAAACCAAAAGGCATTCTTCTAAAAGCAAACGTACCATAAGTGCTGGTAAACGTTGTTTTCTCTTGATCCTCAGGAGAAATTTGAATTTGGTGATACCCAATATATCTATCCAGAAAACAAAAGTATTAATGCCTAGCCAGTCTATCCAACATTTGATCTAGAAATGAGAGTGGAAAATGATCTTTCTTTGTAGCAAGATTTAATTTTCTATAATCAATGCATATTTTCCACCCTATAACTTGTCTTGTTGGTATAATCTCATTCTTCTCTTTAACAGTCATAGTTACTCCTCCTTTCTTAGGAACACAGTGAATAGGACTAACCCATGCACTATCTGAAATAGGGTAGATAATCCCAACATCCAACCACTTTAAAATTCCTTTCTTAACAACATCTTTCATGATAGAATTTAATCTCCTTTGAGATTCAGCCCTAAGTTTACAGTTATCTTCCATAAAGATTATATGCATACACATTGAAGGATTGATTCTTTTAATATCAGTTATCGTCCATCCAAAGGATTTCTTGTACTTCTTCAAAACTTCAAACAAACTCTATTCTTTTTTTTTTAGTTAATTGAGAGTAAATTATCACTCGCAAAGTTGAGGAATCACCTAAAAAAATATACTTCAAATGATCAGGAAGCATCTTTAACTCAAGTTTAGGAGGTTTTTCAATTGATGGACCAAAAGATTCATCTTTTTCAGTCATGTCCAACAGTTTAAAATTTTCATGAACATAATTTAGATCTTCCTCATGAAAATCTTCAGAATGATGTAACTCCTCTTCTTGCTCATGTTCCAATTCTTCTCTTTCAAATTTCTCTTCATAAGTTGATTTGAAATGAGATTCACTCAAATATTTGATAACATCCATCCTATAACATTCATTATCTTTACCTCTTGCAGGATATTTCATTGATTTTGAAATGTTGAATGTAACAATCTGATCATTAACTCTCAATGTTATATCCCATTTTTGCACATCTATCATTGCTCTGCCTGTGGCTAGGAAGGGTCTTAATAAAATTATCTGTATCTCTTTATCTTCCTCCATATCCAACACAATAAAATCAACAAGAAACATAAATTGATCCACTATTACCAAAACATCTTCTATAACTCCTTTAGGATATGTGATCGAACAATCCGCTTATTGCAGAGTTACAATAGTTGGAGTTTTTTCTCCTAATCCCAGTCTTTTAAATATTGATAGAAGCATAAGGTTAATGCTTGCACCCAAATCACATAAAGCTTTTCCACAAAATCTATCTCCGATTGCACATGGAATTGTGACACTACTAGGATCTTTAAGCTTTTCAGGATGCTTCTTCTGAATTATTGCACTGCACTCCTCACTAAGTGCAACTATCTCATTATCTTCAAACTTCCTTTTTTTATTGAGAATATCCTTCATAAATTTGACATAACTTGGCATGTGTTCCAAATCTTCAGCAAATGGAATGTTAATTGTAAGCTTCTTAAATATCTCCAAGAACTTTGAAAATTGCTTATCCAACTTTTGTTATCGAAGTCTTTAAGGAAATGGAGGTGGTGGTTTTCCAAATCTTCCTTAGGTGGAGAAATAGGTCTTTCCAAACCTTTCAGAGTGTCCTCCTTTGGTTCTTCAATCTCTTCTTTCTCTACTTTAATTTCCTTTTGAACTCTACCTTCAAACTCTATTCCACTTCTCAGTTGAATTTCTTTTACATGCTCTTTATTCTTATCTCTTGGATTTACTTCAGTATTACTAGGAAGCATACCTTGGGATCTATTACTTAATGAATTGGCAATTTGTCTCAATTGATTTTCAATATTTCTAATTGTAGCTCCTTGACTTTGCAATTGATTTCCCATTTGCAACACCACTTCTTCAATAGAAAACTTCTTCTCCTTAAACTGTGAAGCATTGTTAAAACTTGGAGGATAGGTTGGTATATAATTATTATTCCCTTTGTTGTTCTAGTTCCCCAATTGGTTTACTTGGTTGTTCACCCATTGTTGATTAATACCACCCTGATTATTGGTATTCCGGGTAAAGTTTGGATGTTTCTTCTAACCTGGGTTATAATAGTTAGAATAAGGGTTATTAGGCTTACTTATAACATTCGAAGTTTCTGGTGAAGTATGGGAATCAACCATTTGACCTAATGAATTTTCTTCAATCATGGAAATTGGTTGAGAAAAAATCATCCCAAATTGGTCTATCTTCCTTAAAATTGCAGCAACTTGATTTGCTAACATCGCAAAAGCATCATTTTCATTAATATTGGTTACCTTTTTAGGATTTAACCTTTCAGAAGGTCATTGAAAATTATTAGTAGCCATTTCTTCTATCAAAGCATAAGCATCAGTAAACTGCTTAGACATCAGTGATCGTCCTGCAGCAGCATCAATAATAGATCTAAGAGATCCAACTAATCGATTATAAAATGTTTCAATTGTTAACCAATCTGGTATCGAATGATGTGGACATTTCTGAGGAGATCTTTAAATCGTTCTCATGCCTCATATATAGATTCACTTTCAAACTGAAAAAAAGATGTGATATCATTTCTAAGCTTCGCAGTCTTTGATGGTGTAAAATATTTAGCAAAGAACTTTTGTGCTAAATTACCCCAAGTTTTAATTGATATAGGTGCTAATGAATATAGCCATATCTTAGCTTTATCCCTTAATAAGAAAGGAAAAATTCTAAGTCTAATAGTATCATCTGAAACACCATCGTATTTAAAAGTAGCACACAACTCTAAAAAGTTAGCAAGATGTAAATTAGGATCATCAGTTGGTGCTCCCCAAAACTGATTATTAGAAACCATTTGGATAATACAAGGTTTAAGCTCAAAGTAATTAGTAGCTACAGTAGAGTGTTGAATACTACAATGAAGTTCATTTAATGTAGGGTTAGCATATTCTCTTAAAGGTCTAAATTCCTGATGGATATCAACATTTTGATTTTGATGATTTGTCATTTCTTGAATATTTTTATCTTTTTCAGAATTTTTAATTTTTTTGATTTTTTGATTGTTCTTTCTAATTCAGAATCACAAGGCACAAGTCCCTCAGACCCTGAACTATGCATACAACGATAAATAAAATAGAACAAAACACACTAACAAAAATAAAGAAAAGTAAAAAAAAAATAATTTTTTTCTTAATTTTCTTTAAATGAAATTTTAATTAATATCCCCGACAACTGTGCTAAAAACTTGATCCCCAAATATTTATACTCACAATTTAGATAGTAAATTTATGATTTATAATATCGTATACTACACAAGTATACATATCATTTATCAAGTAATATAGGACTTTCTGATTTAGCCCCGAGATATCGAACCCACAGGGAAATGTTTAAACCTTTAAAGAAATATGAAAAATAACTTTTTACTTTTTCAATTGATTTTTGTAAGTATGTTTTATGGTACAAAATTTGAAAAGTTGTTTTTGATATTTTCAATAAAAAGATAAGCAAGAAATAAAAATTATCAATACTCTAAACACAATATAAAAGCTATAAGAATCAAATATATTTTTCCTTCTTCAATGAATCAGTAATAATTATAGATATTTATGTTGTGAAAGTAGTTAAATGTATTGTTCCAAAAAGGAGCAATTATATTCTTCACCCTTACTTGGTTTTATAAAGAAAAATGGTTAATTTGAAATTTTGAAATTTTGTAGATGGGTTAGGCAGGGAAGATACTAGCTCTCACTCTGGAATTCTCTCTATTCCCTCCAGCTGGGGGCTAACATCTCATAACAAAATTTAAAATAACAAACCAAATTAGGGGGCTTTAGCATGTCACTCTAAATTTCTCTAATTTTACTCCCTAATAAAACATATCTCCCTATATATTTGCATTCAATCATATGGACTACTGTTCTTACCCATATAATTGCATGTGATTCTTTCCAATTATTGATTGTGATAAACCGCATTGAATCTTACATAATCTCACAACAAATTTTGACATCTTAGTTGGACACATCAAGAAGTAAATTAAGTACAAGGAATTGAATCATCATAATTTCTTTCAGCGTTAAACACTTATACTTTCCACAACATACTTCCATAATTTAATTACTTCATCATCTAAGAAAGAAAAAGATAAAGTAAAGTACTGAGATTTGATGGAGAAAACACAAACACAACTTGATTTAAAAGCATAAACCATAATGAAAACACAACAAATCTTACTTAAAAATAAAGTGTAAAAATAAAGATAAATACTTATTTGAAAATCCTCTCCATAAGACTCTAGAAGTTCCTCTGAAATTTTTCTTTCCACAATACAACTCTACAGAGGTTGGAGACCAACTCTGTTGACTCAAACGAAAACTTTAGACTTCAATAAAAACTAGGTACAAAGATGAAAGAAAATTGGTGAGAAGAAGGCTTCACACCAACCCTTTTTCCTTTCTTACTCTCTACTCTCTACTACTAACAACTATAAAACTAAACTCTCCAAACTCTCTCTAAGAAACTCTCTAAAAATAGAAGAACTCCAAAACTTCATACTAAAACAAAAACTCTTTGCAAATTATGAGGCTTCATTTTTAAAATTTTCCAAAAGGTGCCTTGGTGTCTCTTCAAATTATGTCCAGATTCAATGTATTCAGCAAACGATGCATCCCTTCAATCACATTTGCTACCCATAAGAAGTTAAGGAAGTTACCACCACATGTTACTTCAAACACCCCTTGAAAATGGCACTAAATTTGATTAAAATTTGATTTTTAATCGTAGCGCTTAAGCGCCGGCACTTTGGCACTTAGGCGCCAGAGGCCAAACTTCACAAACTTCATAATTTTGCTCCAAATTTGATCCTTTTTTGCTCCCTTCATCATAATTAATCATTTTCATCATACCTGCAAGAAAAACACAAAATACCTTCCATTAAAGTGCAATATCATCAAAAATAGGTATAAAAATGTGCATAAAAACACTATATATATTTTAGGTGTATCAACCATTGGTAAGATTTTGAAGGTTAATATTGGTAGAATTCATTTCTCAAAATGATTTATAAATGATCCTCACAAAAGTGAGGTCAACAGGGGCTTCAGCTAGGTTTGGGTGAACCAAGGGTTAGGTTCATGGAGATGGACTTGGGTAGCTTCCCATGGTTGAGTAAGCTCAGGTGGATCAGCTGAAATGGTGTAGAGAAATCCCCATCCAAGAGATTAGGGCTTGCACGTGGCTTTGAAGAGGCTCTTCCTTTTACCATTTCAAGCATGGTGACATGGAAATGACTCATAAGGCTTGCATGTGGCTTAGAAGTGGCTTCATGGTTTGTCATTGGCTTAGCCAAGTTGCATGAAAAGGAAGTTTAGGACACTTTGCTATTTTTGATGAGTTTTTTTCATGAGGCTTGTTTTGGGAATAATTTAATCATGGATGACATGACATAAATTTCATTTTGATTAAATGTATGATAAGAGGAAGCTTGTGATGTGGGCTTTTGGATTTTTAAAAGGAATTAAAAGCTTGGGCTTAGGTTCATGAGCATTTAAAATTATTTAGGGAAGGCTTTTAAAGTGGGCTTTGAAATTTAATCATGGTGGGCTAGATGAAGAATTGCCACGAAAAAGAATTTATTTTGGGCTTACATGTGATGAAATTGAGTTTGAAATGCATTGGAGGTAAATTGGGATTTGGTGAAAATTGGGTTAATTTGGTAATTTTTGGAAATTTAGGGAAATTTGATTAATTTTGATGAGTGGGGAGTAGTTTAGATTAATTGAATAATTTGGAGGGGTTTAAAGTTGTTTTGGTCAAGAAATGAGAATTTCGAGGCCATAAGGGCATTTTGAGACATTTTGGGATTTTGGCTAGTTTTGGGCGGTTTAGGGTGAATTTTGGTAATTTGAATAATTTGAGATGGTTAAGAATAAAATTTGCTAAAAAATTAGGAATTTGGAGAGTTTTTGGATTTTTAGGGTTTTAAGGTCATTTTGGTAATTTTGGAGAATTTTGGGTAGAGTGAACATGCAAGCCATGAAGCCTCCCAAAAGCCATGAGAACCATAGGTGAACTCATTTGGATCCTTCATAGGTTTGTCCTAGCCATCTTAGCCAAAGGCTAAGGGCTTGGGACTAGCCACATGAGTTTCCAAAAGGAGTTAAGAGGTGAGTCAAGTGTGAGGGGAATTGTGATAGGTTCAAGTGTGTGGGTATCAGAGACCAAGACTGAGTCCCTCATGGTCATCCTAAGGCTTCTTTAATCTTATAGGAACTCATTCTTGCGTCTTCAAATGTTGGTCCTAGCCAGATTAGCCAAAGGCTATGTGCTTGGGACCACCCATGTGAGAATTCACAAGAAGAGTCAAGAAGTATTTAGAATTTTTATATGGGGGTATGACAGTCAACTTGAAAGTCCGATGGCTTGATTCTAGGCTTCTAAGGAAGAAAGACTGGACCTCATCAAAAAAGTGGTCAACAATGGATACAAAGTTCTTCTCTAGAACACTATTAGAAGAAATCAATAATCAAACATCACAAAATATATTGTATACATCAACTTCATCAAACACAAGGGTTTGTTAATCTAATAAAATTCAAGAGAAATAAAAATTTTTGTACTCTGAATTTCTTTTATGTTGCTGCCTTGAAACCACAGAGTCATGAGACTAATTACTGTCATTGAAAATAATCAAGTTGCACTGATCTCCTTTGTTAGCGAACAGTAACGAGAGAGAGAGAGAGAGAGAGGATGGAAAAAATTGAATTGAAGAGTAGATCATAATTTTTTTATGATTACTAGACATTTCATAATTTTTTTTAATATTGGAAAATTGAATTTTAGTTTTTAATGAAGATAGCTTCCTTTACGTGGGAGGGACTCATAACAATCTCCTCCTCCCGATAATGTGGGGATAAGGCTCCCTCATTCTTGCAATTCATCGGAATGCTATACGATTTTCTTTCAGTATGTTTCTTCTCAAGCACTAACATCTTTGTGTCAAACACATCATGAATTTAATGATACCTCACATCAATATGCAAATGAGTGGAATGTGGAATTCATACTAAGATAAATTACACTCTGATTGTCATAGCTTAAGATAAACTTTTTCTTATGGCCGAATTCTTGTAGGAAACTGTTTATACACAGTATTTTTTTGCAAGCCTCTATGATTCAATATACGCAATCTCAGTAGTTGATAAGGCCATACACTTCTACATTTTAGATTATCATGAAATCACACCCTCAGCAAAGGAATCTAAGTATCCCAAAGTAAACTTCCTCGATTCCACACCATCGATCATATCTGCATCTGTGTAACCACACAAAATAAGATTATCATTTACAAAATATAAAAGCACTTTGGAAGAAACTCTAATATACGAGAAAATCTACTTAGTTTATGCCTGATGATTTTTTAATGGATTGAAAAGAAACTAACTAGCAATGGCAACTATTTGAGCAAGAACATATGAATAAGGTACATTCTTCATTTCTTGCTTCTCATTCTCATTTGTAGGGCATTACTAAGTGCTAATTTTAAACCAACCTACAAGTTGAGAAACGACTTGCTATGCACTAATCATATTGAGTCATTTAAGAACTTTATATATGATCCTTTCTCAAGATAATCATAGGTTGTTCTTCGTTCTATCACAAATAATCTTCATTCCAAGTATTTGCCTTGCTAGACCCAATTTTTTCATGGTAAAAGATTTTATGAGTTCTCTCTTTACTTTCTCAATTTTAGTCACATCATGACCAACGATCAACATATAATTGAGATACAGTAAAATAATCACAGGATCACTAGCAAATAACTTCTTTACAAAAATACATTGGGCAGAAGTAGTTTTATTATACCCATTTGTTTCAATAAAGCATCAAATTTTTGATACCACTATCTCGGTGCTTGCTTAAGTCCATAAAATGTATTTCCTAATTTGCAAACCATATCTTTTATTCCTTTTTATTTGAAGCCTTCTGGCTGCTCCATGTAAATCTCCTCTAAATTACTGTAAAGAAAGATTTTTTATGCATCAAGTTGTTCCACCTCCAATTTAAAACTAGTAACTAATCTTAATTCAACTCAGAGTGAACTCATATTCACCATTGGTGAGAAAATTTCATCAAAATCGACACCCTTTGTCAGACTAAAACCATTCACAACCACTCTTGCTTTGTATTTTAGTTGTGAACAATGCTCCTTACTTCTATTTTATTTCCCAATTATTCTTTAAGATATTCATGCCTGTTGGTAGTTTCATTAGATCATAAGTGTGGTTCTCATGAAAGTATCTTAACTCAACTTCCATGACACCTCTTATTTCTTCTCATGTGATAAAACCTTCAAATAAGTCTTTTGTTCTCCCCCTACAAAAAGAATCACAAATTTGCTGGTAAAATGTCTCCACGAAAGAATCTCCTTGATAAAGCTTCTGGGGACTCCTCTAGGTTCTCATAAGTTAGATCATCATCAGCTGGAAATGCCTCATCTACATGTATAACTATATCATTATTAACATGCATTATAGTTAAATGAGCTATACCGGAGTCAACATGTTCTTCATTGTTAGACTTTTACTCAATTTATTTATCAAAATATGCAATGGTCCAATCATAAATTAAATTCCATCACTACTGATAATCTTCATTCCAATTGGATCCAAAAATCCATAACCAGATTCATTGTGATTATACCTAATAAAGGTACACTTCCTTATTTTACTCTCATATTTAAACTTCTCATTTCTAGGAACATGAACAATTGCTCTGCATTAAAAAACTAATAAGCACCCATATGAAACATCTTTACCTGTCTAACCCCTCTGTGATATTGTTGACCTCATTTATAACGAGTCAATACCTTTTGACCTAAAAAGTCAACATTGGTCAAAATGGTCAAACCAGACCTAATGACCTACCCTGTTGACCCCATAGGTCAACCTTATAACCTAAAAAGTCAACATTGGTCAAAATGGTCAAACCAGACCTAATGACCCACCCTGTTGACCCCATAGGTCAACCTTATGACCTAAAAAATCAACTTTGATCAAATTGGTCAAACCAGACCTAATGACCTACCCTGTTGACCCCATAGGTCAATATTATGACCTAAAAAGTCAACATTGGTCAAAATGGTCAAACCAGACCTAATGACCTACCCTGTTGACCCCATAGGTCAACCTTATGACCTAAAAAGTCAACTTTGGTCAAATTGGTCAAACCAGACCTAATGACCCACCCTATTGACCCCATAGGTCAACCTTATGACCTAAAAGTCAACTTTGGTCAAATTGGTCAAACCAGACCTAATGACCCACCCTGTTGACCCCATAGGTCAACCTTATGACCTAAAAAGTCAACATTTGTCAAATTGGTCAAACCAGACCTAATGACCTTCCTTGTTGACCCCATAGGTCAGCCTTATGACCTAAAAAGTCAACTTTAGTCAAATTTATCAAACCAGACCTAATGACCCACCCTGTTGATCCCATAGGTCAACCTTATGACCTAAAAAGTCAACTTTGGTCAAAATGGTCAAACCAGACCCAGTGACCAACCCTGTTGACCCCATAGGTCAACCTTTTGACCTAAAAAGTCAACTTTGGTCAAAATGGTCAAACCAGACCTAGTGACTAACCCTGTTGACCCCATAGGTCACCCTTATGACCTAAAAAGTCAACTTTGGTCAAAATGGTCAAACCTGACCCAGTGACCAACCCTGTTGACCCCATAGGTCAACCTTTTGACCTAAAAAGTCAACTTTGGTCAAAATGGTCAAACCAGACCTAGTGACTAACCCTGTTGACCCCATAAGTCACCCTTATGACCTAAAAAGTCAACTTTGGTCAAAATGGTCAAACCAGACCTAGTGACTAACCCTGTTGACCCCATAGGTCAACCTTTTGACCTAAAAGTCAACATTGGTCAAAATGGTCAAACCAGACCTAGTGACTAACCCTGTTGACCCTATAGGTCAACCTTTTGACCTAAAAAGTCAACATTGGTCAAAATGGTCAAACCAGACCTAGTGACTAACCCTGTTGACCCCATAGGTCAACCTTTTGACCTAAAAAGTCAACTTTGGTCAAAATGGTCAAACCTAACCCAATGACCAGCCCTGTTGACCCCATAGGTCACCCTTATGACCTAAAAAGTCAACATTGGTCAAAATGGTCAAACCAGACCCAATGACTAACCCTGTTGACCCCATAGGTCAACCTTTTGACCTAAAAGTTAACATTGGTCAAAATGGTCAAACCAGACCTAGTGACTAATCTTGTTGACCCCATAAGTGACCCTTTTGACCTAAAAAGTCAACTTTGGTCAAATTGGTCAAACCAGACCTAGTGACTAACCCTGTTGACCCATAAATCAACCCTTTCACCCAATGACACATTTAAGACCCCACAATGACAAAATCACAAATACTTGGACATTTTAAAATTAAAATGATCAATTTGGGTCGACTTAGGTCAACCTGAGTCAAAATTGGTCAACACCTATCTATTTTGATTAAAATAGATAAAAATGAAATAAAAATAACAAAATTAATCAAATAATTAATTTCAAAATTATTTTGATTAATTAAAATGATTAATGATTTAATTTTCAATATTTTAATTAAATGACATAATTAATTAAAATGAAAATTAAATTAAAGTCATAAAATGACAAAAATGATAAAATTAATCAATTAATTAAATTGAAATTATTTTCAATTAATAAATTGATTAATAAAACATTTTCCAACAATTTTAAAATGGATATTAAAAAGAAATGAAATGACACATAGCCTCCTCATTATTAGTTAGGCTAAACCCATCTTAAGGCATAATTAACACATAATTAAACCCATTTTAAACTAATTTAGCCATGGGTTAACACCCATCATGATGCATGGGGTGAGGTGTCTCTTCCTCCTTCACCCTAGGCCTCATTTAGCCATGAGGTGGCCGGCCAACATGAGGCCTCACCTCCCACCTCCCAAGCCACCCAATGGAAGGAAAACCATGCATGAAACCCCCCCTTACCATGGTTAGAAGCAATGATGAGGGATATGCTTGTGTGTCACCATTTTCTAAGCTTAAGAGATGATGTGTAAGCTCCCTAAGAAGAGTAGAGGCAGCTCACCATGCACCTCTTGCATGAGCCAATGGGGGAGAGCCAAAGCAATGGGAAGTCATCATGGAAAGCTTAGGAAGAAGCATCAGTGCCTATCCTCAGCCAATTTCTTCACCCAATGGACTGATAGAGGAGATAACTACTCCCCTAGATCAACCAAAACTCAGCCATGGCTTCCCCTTGGCTATAAAAGAAGCCCAAACAGAGCCTAGCAAGGGAGGAAAAAAAAAATTAGGGAGAACTATAGGCTGCCCAAATCCACTTACTCCCAACATAAAAACTCTTCCGAAGAGTCTCAGTAATCTATTAGGATCAAATCCAAGCCATAGATTGAGCCTATTTAAGCCAATTTGATCAAATTTCAAAAACAGCCCAAATTAGGTACTTCTTCAAAATTCTCCCCTAAGCCCGACTTTTGGATCAAATTGCTGCAGCAATAATCTTCCATTGGGAGTCCTAGAAGGCAACCACAAGGTCTGATCTAACTTGATTTGCTTGTGGCAAAGGTATGGAATTTTTCTTTACAAAATAATTTGTATTTTCGATATATCATGTGTTATACTAGCCCAGAAGTGTATCATCACCGTATGGATGGATACTTCTCATCCAGATGATCATTTTAAAAAAAATCACTCAATTTCGTTGAGAAATGAGTGAGATATTGAGTTTTGAAGTTGGACGGTTCGAATATTTTCGTATTTCTGGGGGATTTATCTTCGTCGTCCGTTCCCGTGTTTTGGAACGGACGGCGCTGATCTAATGATCCGGTGTCCGCTGTTCCGCGCCGCGCACCGGATCCTACCGCTCATTCAACGGTACGAGGACACGTGTCGCACCGTCAAATTTTTTGGCCTAGGTTAATTCAGATTAACCTTAAAATCTTCAAAAATCCATATCGTTTGATCCAGAGGTCATAAAAATAAAATAAAAATACCTCTGGAAAGCTCTTGAAGAGGAGAAAATTATGAGGCCAAAATCATAATTTTGTTCTCAGTATTTAATTTTTAATTAATTAAATACTCTCGGAGTATTTTAATTATTAAAAATTATTTATAAATCAAAAATTATGAAACTTTGAGGCATTTATCTTTATGTTCTTAGGGAGTTTGCATAATTTTTCCAAGGACAGAAAACATGTCTAAGACACCTTTCTTTAATTTTCAAGTTTCTTTGTAATTATTTCAAATAATAATTATAAAAAATTGAAAATTAAGAAAAATAAAATGCAAATGACTAGAAATGATAGGGCAACAGACAATAACCCTAAGAAAACTATTTCTAAGTCATAGAAATTATCTTGAATGGTATTTTAAAATTTAGGGTTGAAGTTCTTTATTAATTAAATAGTTTTAATCCTAAAAATAACCCTTTATAAATTTAACCTGTTTTCATCAACAATTAAAGTTTGAAAATGGTTCTAGTCTATGATAGACTAATGATAAACTTCACTTAAGTCTAAAATGACCAAATTAGACTTAATTAGGTTTAAAAATAACATTTAAATCCATTAAACCTTTGTTGACCTCATTTTTGATGAGGTCTTCTCTTCTCTCTTTAGTACTTAGGATCTAGCCTTAGGCTTTTCCTTTGACTATCTTAGAGGACTAGAAGTGGAACCCACCTTTTAGAATTTCAAAAAAAAAAAACACCACTTAACTCCCTGCAAACTCCACAAACTTGATTGTAGACCCCTAATCACCTAGAGGGTTGAAATCAAATGTGGAAGTTTAAAGGATAAGTTCCTATAGGACTCTTTGGCCTTAGGACCGCCTACAGGTGGCCTGATGCAGTGAGGGCTGACTTACACACACACTACACTTATACACTACACTTTCACACACCTCCTAAAACCACACCTATACCCAACTTGACCTCCCGACTCATGAAGGTGATTCACATGGATGGTCCTTAACCCCTAAGCCCTCGGCTAGAGGGTTAGGAACAACATAATGAATGCCTCAAATGAGTCCCTTCATGGCTCATGTGGGCTTGATATGGCTTCATGGCTCAACCAAAATGATTTCATTCCACTTACATTTACCCAATCTTCAATTTTCTAAATTTTCAATTTTTGACCCCCGGGACCCTACACCCGCCTAGCCTACCCAAAACCCTTGAAATTACCCAAATTTTTCAAAAAATCTCCAAATACCCAAAATTTCTCAAAACCAATCCCAAACATTCCCACATTACTAAAATTGATCATTCATAGCCAAAAATACCAAAAATTCCAAAAATACCTCCAAATACCCTCCAAATACCCAAAATGCCCCTCTTAGCCAAAAAATCCAAAAATTCAGAAAATTCCCAGAAAATTCAAAAAAATCCCAAATATTCCTAATTTCATTTTGTTCAACTACACCATGGGCTAATTTTGTCAATTTACCCCACTTTTGTCAAAATCCCCAATTTGACCCATTTTAACCCAAAATGAACCCAATGTCAAACCAAACCTACCCAATTGACCCAAATTCTGGTCCAATTCAATTCTAAACTTCAATTCAACATCCCCAACACCATTATAGACCAAATCCAAGTCCAATTTGATTGGCATTTGAATCCAATTTCACTTTTGACCTTAAAGCCCAATTTGGACCCATGACCCAAACTTAGCCCAAACTAACCCAATTCAACTCCAATTAACCCCAAACCTTTTCTAAACCTTCCTTAACATCCCCACAAACAAAAAACTAACATGATTTACCCAAAATTTAGACCCAAACCCCACTCAAATTCAACCCAAAGCTAAAAGGCCCAATTTTGACCTAAACCCAAACCTAACCTAAAGAAGCCCAAACCCCAAAATCAAAACCCAACCAAAGTCAAAACCTCTTTGAAACACTCCCATAAACATTTCCCAACATTAATTTTACATCAATTTCAACCCTAGCCCAACATTGGCCCAAGTTAGCCCAATTTGACCAACATTGGCCCATTTACCAAAGAGGCCCAAATCCAACTCCATTCAAACCCAAATCACTCCAAACTCATTTCAAATCACTCATGACATATCCCTAAACCAAACCCAACAATTATTTGGCCCAAACTTCTACAAAATTCCCATCCATGAATTCATTCTTAAACCTAAAGGCCCATCCCCTTAGCCTTCCTAAAAGCCCATCAAAAATAATTTCAAAAGGCCCAAAGCCCACATGACAATCCTCTATCATCATCCATTTGATAAAACCATCTCCTAAGTTCTAAATCCATGATAAAATAAATCCAAATCAAGCCATATGCCAAATCCCATCAAATCACCCCTAAATTACCAAAATTTTTAAAGCCTTTTTCATGAAATTGACCAAACTTTTCCCCAAGCCAAAAGGTGAGCCATGAAGCCATGCATGAGCCCCATGGGAGCCATGAGAGCCATGGAATCTACTTTCCACCTCACCAAACCATTAATGGCAAGAGAGGGGATCTCTTTCTTAAACCCTTTTAAACCCTTTTTACCTTAATCATGTCACACACTAAACCATGCTTAGCCACCTCACCATGGATGGAGACTTCACCACTCCTTCTAAGCCGACCTAAATGATTCCCTCAGGTCAAAATCAGGTCTTGGGGAGGTGCACCAAGCCTATTTCCATGGGTTGACCCAAACCAAGCCAAAATGAGCCTTCTCCCATTCCATTTAAATCAAACTCCTTTACACATGTCCATGGCCAGTTGATTGCACTAAACCCCACCACGACCCACCCGAACAAGATGGTGACTAGTGCTCAGCCAGCCGACCACCGAGCCGCCGGAAAACACCATGCCCGAGACCTCGGGAGGAGCCAAAAAATTCAATTCTCCCTCGTCGAGCCGCCCCATGCCCAATGGCCACCATGGTCGTTCTTCCCTCGACCTAAGCGACTGATCCCAAGCCTTAAACCCCCCGGGAGGCCCTCCACCCTCTCCTATTTAAACCTCACCTCCTCTCGGCCATGGGGGGTGTTGAACCAGACCTTACTGAAACCCTGCCAAAAT
The DNA here is from genome assembly GCA_022702705.1 of Papilionanthe hookeriana x Papilionanthe teres. NCBI lineage: Eukaryota > Viridiplantae > Streptophyta > Magnoliopsida > Asparagales > Orchidaceae > Papilionanthe > Papilionanthe hookeriana x Papilionanthe teres. The sequence goes on along the minus strand of CM040436.1, from coordinate 72,624,858 downwards.
TCCTACAGACCACTCTCCACACTTAGAGCAGTTGATCCCCAGTGACAATTTGCCCTAATCCTCACCAATAGAGCTCAATTTCTCAGCCAAAATTCCACCCAAAAACAGGACATCTCCCGACTCTCCACCAAATTCAAATTAAACTCACCCACACCCGCACAAGGTCAAGAGAAGGAGTTCCCCGGTGAAAGCCCCCTCTCCGGACCACCCATCCGTTCCGGACTCAAGCTTTGTAATCGGGCTGTGGTCGAAATCATACTTGGACAATTCACCAGCCCAAGGGACTTCATCTGGAGCTTGCTTGGACCTAATCGAAGGTGACACAACTCTCAGATCGAAGCTTCACTTCTCTGAGCAAAGGTATGGACTCACTCTTCTTCCCGAGCTTACAGAGATTCTCTATTTAATTTGAGTTAATTTCAATACATGTTTACCGTATGGATGTGTTCGTCTCCTCGAGACGAATCCATAGGAGCATAAGAACACGAAAATTCGTTGAGAATCGAGTGAGAAATTAGGGTTAGAAGGTTGACGGTCACGGGTGCACACCAGTCGTAGACGATGACTGGGAGCCGTCGGATCGAGCGTGTATCGAGCGGACGGTCTAGATCGAGCCGGACGGCGCGGTGGTGCATGAACCGCGGGCCCCCGGGCGCCGAGTCGGATGGCGGCGCCGAATCAGAAGACGACGCGTGGCCTTTCGGAGCTGCCAAGGATGGCGTGGCGCCGCGTGGATAAGTAGGAAATTAGGATATTTTTGATTTATTTAATTCCCTAAACTTCAAAAATGCATAACTTTGTGTAGGGAAATCAGAAAAATAAAATAAAAATACCCACTTGCTCAGTGAACAGAGGAGAATAATGTGGAAAAGAAATCATTTAATTTCATCAAGTATTTTATTTTTAATTATTTATTTACTCTCTGCACTATTTCAATTCTCCATGCATGTATACAATTCACCATGGTATGAGACCATAGGGCTTTTGAAGCCTCCGAATTTGGGAACATTCCCCGAATTTTCCATAGTCGAGGCCACCCCTATGAAGAGTTATTGATTTTTCAATTCTAGGTCACTATTCTGTGTATTTTAATTCTAATAATTAGCATGTTGTGAAATAAATTCTAGAAAAATTTGGTGATGTTTCTTATGACCATAGGACCCTAGGGAAAATGGTTTTCGAGTTAACTCACTTGTAATAACCCTAATTGGCTTAAACACCCAAAATGGAACTTTAATTAATTAGAGCTAATCATACATCAAATTGACTTGAAATCAATTCTCCACTGGCCTTTAGGATTAGAGGAACCCACCATAAAAGTTTGAAGTCAATTGGACTTGGTTAGCCCTATCAAATGGGTTGATTAAGCCATTTAGCAAAACTCAAACTTCAAAAATTCATAACTTTCAAAATACTTTTCAAAAATTCATCAAATTGGTTTTGGAGCCTCTCTGATATCAGGGAATTTAAGAAAAATAAAATTGCAATTTTCCAAAAAAGTTGATTTTTTACATTATTTTAATATTTTTAATAATTAAAAAATAATAAAAATCACAAAAATAATAAAATTCACCAAAATGTCACATTTTGAATTTTAATCATTTAGGAACAAACCCCATATTTTTCTTAAGTCTCTATGATGAGATATTAAATTTTAAAACCCTAAGGTAATTTTAAAATATAAAAAAAAATGTATTTTCTAGCATTTCCACTAAAATAATTCTAATAAATCAAAGAAAGATCAGAAAATTATGAAAATTGGTTCTTTGGTTTCCTTGATATTAGAGAGATTTTTTAAAAATATAAAATTCATTTTTCAACCTTTATTTTATTTTTAAATTAATTAATACTCCAAAACTCAAAATAATTATAATAAAAATAATATAATTCAAAAAATCACCAAAATTGGTCCAAGTGGTCCTCTGGTCATTAGGAATATCCCATAATTTTCTTAAGGACAGAAACTTTCCCTTGGTCATATTCTTAAATTTTCCTTGAAAATCCCTATTTTCCACTAAAAATAATTACATAAATAAATTAAATACAGAAAAATCATATTTTCTCCTCTAATGTCTTGATTGACATATGAGTGAAGTCACATAAAAATTTCAAATTCATTTAAGCTCAATTTAGCGAGTTATGAAATTAGTAAGTTTAAAGGGCAAAATAGTAATTAAAATTTTAACCTATAATTAAAAAGTTTTAGGTTTAATTAAAAGTGTGGGTAAAATATTTGATACTAAGTTGATTTTGGATGTTTGAAACTTAGGTAATTAAAGGGTAGAAACCTACCAAATAGTTTAAAAATAATTAAAATAAATCTTAATTAAATGATTAATTAAACTTGGAAGAATAATAAAAAAAATTGGAATTATTAAAATAGGGATATTATTAGGAAGAGATTTATTCTTTAATCTAAAAAATCCCTAAATTAATCACCTCAATAACATTTAATTCCTAATTAAAATGATAATCCAAATTCAAGATTTAAAATATTAAAAGACTTAATCATTAAATTAAATTAAAGATTAAAACATTTAAATTAAATCCTTCCAAAATTTCAATTAAATTACTACTTTAATAATTAAATTAAACCATCTTTAAAATATAAAAAAAAGAGATATAAAATATTAAATTAAAATTAAAAAATTTAAATTAAATTTAAATTAAATTAAAACATATTAAGTTAAAACATATTAAATTAAATAAAATTAAATTAAATTAAAACATATTAAATTAAATTAAATTAAATTAAAATGTATTAAACTAAATTAAATTAAATTAAATTAAATTGAAAGTAAAACTAAACCAAATTAAATTAAACTAAAATTAAATTAAATTGAATTAAATATAACATCACCAAAGACATAAAGAATTCAAAATAAATCTAAAACAACTTGAACACTATTCCAAACTTAAACCCATTAATTGAAATTAAATTAAATCACAAATCACTTGAACATTAATTTGCCCTCAAAAGCTCATGTTGTCATAACTCCTAAATGGAGTGTTAAGTGAAGTATTACTTCACTCATAGGATATTCAAATGTCCTAGTCCACTGAGCAAGATAACAAAACTTGAACTCCTGGATGATTAATTCATTTTGTATAATTAAATTCTCTTGGACTTAAAACAATCCTAGAGGTATTGAAAAGATGTTTAAGATTCTTCTTAAGCACTTCCTCAATATGATAGGATGTTTATAAGAACAATTGAACTTAATTGTTCTTTGATGAAGAAAATCGTCCTCAAACCAAAACACAAGAACCTAGACGTCATAGGAGATAACTAGCTATAGGAGTAGGACCTTGGTAGAAAACCATAACCCTTCCCTTAGCTTTACCTAGGAACTTGCTTTAAATGGTTAAATATCCTAAATTGTGTTTAAGTGTAGCTTGGGATGACGGGAAGAGCCTCCGTGTACGCTTTTATTTTATCGCAATTTACCTCCTCGCAATTTACTTTATTGCAAATGCACTTTACTTTTCTTGCATGATAAACAACTGTTGCATGAAAACCCACACCTTTAGGATAGCCCCTAAAACCAAAATCAAAACTAAATTAAAAGTCATTGCAAGATAAAATTCACCGCCACAACATTTCAAAATATAAAACAACTCAAAATTTAATCACAAACAAAACAACAAAACTACAACTACAACTAAATTAAAACGTCTTGTTGGATGATCGGGAATACCTCGGATGATGTAACCTACGTGTTGCTAACGGGATTTCCTACGGTCTAAATGAAAGTGTGGAACTCATTTAGTTGAGTTTAGCAAATTCATTTGGACTAAGTGAATCCGATAAAAATAACGTTGCGGAAGGATGGAACCGTGGGATCTTAACCGGTGTTGTTATAATCAACTTTAAGATTTGTTTTAATTAAAACATAAAAAACACTTGGACTTTAAGATTTCTAAAACCAAACACTTCTCTTCTCTTTTGATTACAATCTTCTAAAACTAAACCTCTGCAACAACAAAGAGCTCGTGAGCATGGTGGGCAAGCACGGCCATCGTCATCAGCAAAACCCGAGTCTACTTCAGTAAAGCTTTCTTAGAATTAAATAACCAAACCATAGGACTTCGAGGTAGTTTGCACTAGTGCAACATAAATCCTCAACCTTTTGTTAGGCATTTGCATTGCAAATTAAGCCCTAACCGGTCTTAGGACTCCGAGGTAGTCGTTCGACACGACATAAACCCTCACATCTTCGAGGCTGTTTGTATGATTGTGTCATACGAATATAAGTCCTAATTAATTAAAATTGGCAAGATCAAAACGTTAAATAAACATTAGGGCTTTCCTAAATTCGAGCCAATCAATAGGATAGTCGGGAAATTACCGAAGTTCGCTTCGAATCTGTGATTTCTCCTACCTTTCTTCCTTTGAATTCCCAAAATAAAATGTTCCAAATTTGATCCATTCCCTATTGAAATTCCAAAATTCAATCCTCGAAAACTTAAACTTTGAAATTCTTGAGAGCAGAACTACCGATTATTATCGAGAGTTTTCTTAGGTGATTCCCGTCACTTAAGATGTAATTAACTATAGGGGCTTGCCCTTATAGGGAATTTTAAGAACCTGAGTAATATAAACCCCGTTTAATTCATTTATATTAAGCGGGGAACTTGTCGGCTTATAAAATTGGTTCGCAGACCAAACAGATTTTATAAATCTCCTAGTTTATTTAATCGAGCCCCATCATCAAGCAGTGTGTCTATTCTTCGGGATAGATACACGGTTTGTGGTGCGGTGCTCGTTTATATAAACTATTTGGGATGCGAGATCGGTTTGATTTCATATCTTAAAACTTTTAAACTTAAAATTACTTTCAAAAATCAAATGTTATCTTTTAAACTATATATATATTTAAACTAAATTTAAAATATGAAAATTCGCCGACAATTTCTGTAGGCGACCCCCTTTTCAAAATACAACACATAACCTAAAATATGCCGACAACCTTACTTAAATTAGGTTTAATATAAAAATTAAATTTTTAATTAGGTTTAAGGACATATTAAACCTAATTAACCAAAAATTAAATCTTTTAATTAAGTTTAAAGACAAATTAAGCTTAATTAACCCATTAAACCTTACTTAAATTAGGTTTAATATATAAATTAAATTTTTAATTAGGTTTAAGGACATATCGAACCTAATTAACCAAAATCAAGTCTTTTAATTAAGTTTAAAGACAAATTAAGCTTAATTAACCCATTAAACCTTACATAAATTAGGTTTAATATAAAAATTAAATTTTTAATTAGGTTTAAGGACATATTAAACCTAATTAACCAAAAATTAAATCTTTTAATTAAGTTTAAAGACAAATTAAGCTTAATTAACCCATTAAACCTTACTTAAATTAGGTTTAATATAAAAATTAAATTTTTAATTAGGTTTAAGGACATATCAAACCTAATTAACCAAAATCAAGTCTTTTAATTAAGTTTAAAGACAAATTAAGCATAATTAACCCATTAAACCTTACTTAAATTAGGTTTAATATAAAAATTAAATTTTAATTAAGTTTAAAGACACATTAAACTTAATTAACCAAAATAAAACCTTTTAATTAAGTTTAAAGACAAATTAAGCTTAATTAATTAAACCTTACTTAAATTAGGTTTAAATACAAAAATTAAATTTTAATTAGGTTTAAAGACATATTAAACCTAATTAACCAAAACTAAACCTTTAATTAAGTTTAAAGACATATTAAACTTAATTAACCTCCTTACACATAAGGTTAAATCAAACATAAACCCTAATTAGGTCTAACCCATTAGACCTAATTAAACCATTAAACCTTAACTAACTAAGGTTTAATCAAACTTAAAACCTAATTAGGTCTAACCCATTAGACCTAATAAAACCATTAAACCTTAACTAACTAAGGTTTAATCAAACTTAAAACCTAATTAGGTCTAACCCATTAGACCTAATTAAACCATTAGACCTTAACTAACTAAGGTTTAATCAAACATAAACCTAATTAGGTCTAACCCATTAGACCTAATTAAACCATTAGACCTTAACTAACTAAGGTTTAATTAAACATAAACCTTAATTAAGTCTAACTCATTAGACCTAATTAAACTATTAAGTCTTAACTAAGTAAGACTTAATCAAACACAAATCCTAATTAAGTCTACTACATTAGACTTATTTAATTATTAAACCTTAATAAACTAAGGTTTAATTAGACCCAAATCAGTCCAAGTCCAACATAACCTAAACATAAACTTAAACATAACTTGAGTCCAATCTAACTTGAACTCAAGTTAACCTAAACCTTAGTTTCAACCCACATTGAACCTAACTTAAACCTAACCTAATTTGAGTCCAATCTAACTTGAACTCAAGTTAACCTAAACCTTAGGTTCAACCCACATTAAACCTAACTTAAACCTATCCTAACTTGAGTCCAATCTAACTTGAACTCAAGTTAACCTAAACCTTAGGTTCAACCCATATTGAACCTAACCTAAACCTAACCTAACCTAACTTGGATCCAATCTAACTTGAACTCAAGTTAACATAAACCTTAGGTTCAACCCACATTGAACCTAACTTAAACCTAACCTAACTTGAGTCCAATCTAATTTGAGCTCAAGTTAACCTAAACCTTAGGTTCAACCCACATTGAACCTAACCTAAACATAACCTAACTTGAGCCCAACCTAACTTGGACTCAAGTTAACCTAAACTTTAGGTTCAACCCACATTGAACCTAACTTAAATCAAAACCTTAACTTAAGTTCAACCCATATTGAACTTAAGTCGACCTTAAGTCTAGGTTCAACCTGACTTGAACCTAACTAAACCTAAACTCAAAACTTAACTTAAGTTCAACCCATATTGAACTTAAGTTGACCTTAAGTCTAGGTTCAACCTAACTAGAACCTAACTTAATCCAAGTCAAACCTTAGCTTAAGTTCAATCCATATTGAACTTAAGTCTATGTTCAACCTGACTTGAACCTAACTTAACCTAAACTCAAAACTTAACTTAAGTTCAAACCATATTGAACTTAAGTCGACCTTAAGTCTAGATTCAACCTAACTTAAATTCAAGTTAACCTAAACCTTAGGTTCAACTTACATTGAATCTAACATAACCTAAACCTAACTTAAGTCTAACCTACGTTAGACTTAAGTCAAATCATACTTAGGTTCAACCTGACATGAACCTAAGTCAAACCTAAACTTAAGTCTGATCTACATTAGACTTAAGCCAAACTAAACTTAGGTTCAACCTGACATGAATCTAAGTCAAACCCAAAATAAACTTAACTTAGGTTCAACACAACATGAACCTAAGTTCAACTTTTAACTTAGGTTCAACACAACATGAACCCAAGTTCAACCTATACTTAGGTTCAACCCCAACTTGAACTTAAATCAAACATCAAAGCTTAGGTTCAACCTGACATGAACCTACGTCTAACCTAAACTAACTTAAATCTAGCCCATATTAGACTTAAGTCAAACCATACTTAGGTTTAACCTGACATGAACCTAAGTCTAATTTAAACCTAACTTAAGTCTAACCCATATTAGACTTAAGTCAAACCATACTTAGGTTCAACCTGACATGAACCTAAGTCTAACCTAAACCAACTTAAGTCTAATCCATATTAGACTTAAGTCAAATCATACTTAGGTTCAACATGACATGAACCTAAGTCTAACCTAAACCTAACTTAAGTTCAACCCATATTGAAACCTTAGGCTCAACTGACAGTGAACCTAACTCAACTTAGCTTGACATAAACCTTAAGTTCAACATACATGAACCTAATCTTAACCTAACTTAAGTTCAACCTACATCGAACTTAAGTTCAAACCTAAACCTTAGGTTCAACTCAACTTGAACCTAAACCAAAACCTAACTTATGTTCAACCTACATTTAACTTAAATCCAAATCTAAACCTTAGGTTCAACTAATAATGAACCTAACTCTACTAAACTGAACATAAACTTTAGGTTCAACCCAAATCGAATCTAAATCGACATAAACCTTAGGTTCAACCCAAATCGAACCTAAATCGACATAAACCTTAGATTCAACCCAAATTGAATCTAAATCGACATAAACCTTAAGTTCAACCCAAATTGAACCTAAATTAACATAAACCGTAGATTCAACTCAAAATGAACCTAAATCGACATAAATCTTAGGTTCAACCCAAATTGAACTTAAATCGACAAAATTGAACTCAAATCGACATAATCGACATAAATTTGACATTTCAAACATAACTGACATAAAATCAATATTCTAAACCAAAATCGACATAATCGACATAAATTTGACATTCCAAACAATTAATCGACACAATCGACATAAATTCAAAATTTCAAACATAACTGACATAAAATCGACATTTTAAACAAATCGACATAAATTTGACATTTTAAACAATTAATCGACATAATCAACATAAATTTGACATTTCAAACATAAATTGACATGATCGACATAAATTTAACATTCCAAACAATTAATCAACATAATCGACATAAATTCAACATTTCAAATATAACTGACATAAAATCGACATTTTAAACCAAATTGACATAAATTCGACATTTCAAACGAATATCAACATAATTGACATAAATTCGACATTTCAAACCAAAATCGACATAACCGACATAAATCTGACATTTCAAACGAATATCGACATAATCGACATAAATTCAACATTTCAAACCAAAATTGACATAACATACATAAATCTGACATTTCAAACCAAATTAAACAATCACCGACATTAAATGACATTAATCGACATTTCAAATCAATTTCAACATTAAATGACATTTCAAATCAAATTAAATAATCACCGACATTAAATGACATTTCAAACCAAATTAAACAATCACCGACATTAAATAACATTAATCGACATTTCGAACCAAACTCAATAGAACTCAACATAAATTGATATAATTCGACATAAATCGACATGATCGAACTTAACACGACATGAACTGACATAGTTCTTAAGTTCGACCTGTATCGAATTTAACTTAACATATGACATCATAATTCTTAAAACCCGACCCACGTTGAACTTAACTCGACATAAAATTAAACTGAAATTGACATAAAATCCAAAATCAAATCCAAATCGATATAAAATCAACAATCCAACCCAAATCAATATTCAAGACAAATAAAAATTTAAACATAAACTGACATAAACCTAAATCGACATTTCAATCAAACTCAGACATCCGACAACTCTGGATCAACAGACACTTTGACTAGGTAATCTAAATATCTTGATATGACATTGTTTCTAACTTTATTTTCCTTGCAGGATGAAGATATGAAGTTTCGTTTAGATTTTCTTAGCATGTTATAGGGTTTGCTAACTCTGTTTTGCAGAACGTCGACAACGGAACATTGACAACAAAACTAGGACATTTAGGATAGTCATAAAACCTAAACTTTCTACAAACAACAAAATAAAAAAATGACATAACAACAAAAACAACTGAACTTTTAGGTTAGCCACGAAACCTGAAATAAAACGAAAAAATCATTAACATTGACATTAACATGATATCAACATACAACGACATTTCTATACCACATCAATGACATGACATTAAACCAAATAAATGACAAAATGACATGACATTATGATTCATAAACAAAATGGAATCATAAACAAAATAACAAAAATAAATAAGTAATGATATCTTCTTGACATCATTGAAGGTATCCCATGACATAATAACGACATTGGAGATAAAATATCTCATGACAAATCGAGATATTAATCACGACATCTTATGAAATTACGACATCACATAAAATGACATGACATTATGATTCACATTAAGACATGACATAAAATGACATGAAATTACGACATCACATTATGACATAACACGACATACAAACTACGACATCTCAACATATCACATGACATGAAACCAAAACAACAAAATAAAACATAACAAAGCAACAACATCCACCGAACATAAATAAAACTTTCTGGTAGTATCGATTCTTCAGAAACGCACTGCTACAACAACACTTACACTTTTTCGAGGATAAATGTTAACCTTAATCGGGAGTTTTCCTAGGCAGTATTAATTGCTCAGGATGTAATTAACTATAGGAGCTTGCTCCTATAGGAGATTAAAGAACTCAGGATATGTATTTTACCTACAAGACCTCTCTGGTTATCCAAGATCTTCATATGATCTTCTTATATGAAAAACTTCAGTAATTACACAATCTGAAGACTTTTTTTATGAGATTATCATTTTGATCTCTTTTCTCTCAATCTCTATCATGATTAATCCTTCTTCAAATTCTCCAAAGACTTCTGATAATAAGTCTAGTAAGGATAAGAATTAGGGTGATAGATAGAGAAAGAGAGTGGCAACTCCTTGACAGTGACATGATACAGGAATTGACGGTGACGACATGCGATCCACATATAGTTCATCGCCATCAGATATGTATTGATTTAAAGGAAGTGAAGGTGAAAGATTTCTTAAGTCAACTGCCAATCTCATAGCCTCTCCCTTAAAAGACTTAGATAATTTTGAATGTTTTAGCTGATGGCATCAGGGTGCTAGTCACCACCATCACCGTCAATTCTCTCGAGGCGTTCAGTTGTCGGTATTGTTTTTGAGGAGTCGCCACTCTATTCATCTATCATATCGCCTTATTCTCCAAGTAACTTATTCTTTTGGATCACATAAAGGATCCTTAGATATTAACAAGATCGAAGCAGAAAGAAAAGGGCTAATGAAATAGAAAAAGTAGTAGAAAATGAAATGTCGAGACTATAGTAAGCATTACGGAGAAAAATCTAGAATGTCTAATTCTAAAGATTCCTATATAAGGACGACTTCATGAAAATTATAATAACCAGAGTTTTAGGTATTTTACTTATTTTGGTTCTTTATTCTCTTATAAGAGCAAGATCTTTCAGTTAATGATATTTTAAAAATTTAAAAACGCCGAAAAATTTTGATTAACGTTAACATTCATTCTCTAAGAAATTTTTAAATGTCAAGATCAAGGAAAGAAACATCAATGTTCAATCACAGGGGTAATAAGCTTCTAATTGTCAAGTACTACCCTAAAGGTTTGATTTTGTATTTTTTTTTTTTTTTTGTCATCTTTTGTTTTGTTTTGTTGTTGTTTTTTGGTCATGTTGTCATTATCCTGTTTTCGTTTGATTTTGGTTTGGTTATGATTTTTTTTTGTTTTGATGTCGTTGTTTTGTTTCGTAGTTGTTGTCTTTTTGTGGTTTTGGTTTTAATTTCATTGCTATTGTTTTATTTTGAAATTTATTGTCCCTTCTTTAGAATGTCACCCCGAAAAACAGTGTAATGACACCCTAATAACATACAAAATAATCGAAAATGGAACTTATCTTCAACTTGCAACAAGTACAGTGTCAGATTTATTTTAAAGTTATTCTTGCAAAAGAAATATTTTTAATTTTATTTCTTAAATTGTGGATTTAGTTGGTTAAATTTTAATTTTTAGGCAACCTGGTCAAGAAATATTTTTAAATTTTAATTTTAATATGTATTTTCAGATTTTAAAGGTTGGAAAATTTTAAGTTGTTTATGATTTATTAGTCGATTCAATTTTGTGGTTTTTGTCATTTATTTTTTTTTGTTTGACTTGACCAGAATCCCATGGTTCTGTCATCTGAGACTATTATGTTTTGTGGTTTGATTAGTCACGAATGGCTGGAAGATATTTTGTTATCAACGACATTTTCTTAAACGTCGTTGCATCTTTTGAGTTCAAGTTTATGTTTCAATGTCTTTTAAAGTGAATTTTGTTTGTATTTTTGTCATGAATTGGAAGATCATATGTGAAGTTGAATTAACAATTTTGTCATTCATATGGATTTAACTAAACATGAATTAGACTAAATGTTTAGGTTCAATTTAGTTTAACCTAAGGTATAAGTTGACTTAGGCTTAATTTGGATTGAACTTAAGGTTTGAGTTGATTTATGTTCAATTTGAGGACCTCAAATTAACTCCCACAGACAAGATATGTCATGAGCCATCTGCACTGGCTCAAGTTTCTTATAATCCACTTTAAAAAAATAATGATCACTATGATCATTAAATTCATCCTAGGAAGAGGTCTACCAATATTGACCCTTTGAACTCATCTAGGGTTCCCTAAAACCCTAAAATTTGGATTGACCCCAATATACCCTTTTTGGGGTCAAACCATGATGACATCCTAAAATGACCAGTCAATGAATGACAAACCCTAATTTGGTCAACCCTTGACCCAATGGTGACCACATAAACTATTTTGTCAACCATAAACCTAATTAGTCAAACTCTGGTTAAAATAGTCAGCCTTGGGACCTACATTGGTCAAACCTTGATCAACTAGTCAACTTTGGTCAAACTTGGTCAAAACATCAACCTCATACCAACTTGATTAGAATTGGTTAAATGGTCAATACCCAAACTCATTTTGACTAATCTATGGGTTTATGATATAATTTCATATTTTTAATTAATTTCCTAATTAATTTAAAATGAAGTTTTGATCAAATAACCCTAAATTATAATTAAATTTATGACATCGTACATGACATCTAAATCTATGGGTGACTTTCAAACTTACTCTTAATCCAAAACCCTAAATCAAACATGCCCAACCTTGCTTCCCTATTCTTTTGAAAACTCGTGTGGGTGATTCCAAAAGCTCCTAGCCCTGGGCTAGGATTTGGCTAGGACCAACACACGGAGGACCCAAAATGAGACTTTTCTTTGGTCCATGCCTCAAATAGGCTAACCTCATGATCAACATTCTCAACACATCCCAATTGAATTAATTTCAAGCCCGATTCCAAGCCTAATTCGAAAGCCCCAATTTTGACCAAATGACCAAATTCCCCTAAATTGAACCTTATGATCAAATCAATTTCCTAAATTTGCATTAAAAACTCTTCATATTATTCCCCAAAACCTATTTGAGCCACTAATTGACCCAAATTTGAACTCAAACCTCACCCAAATCTAACTTAATCCAAAACCACAAATTTTGACCATATAACAAAATCTCACAAAACTGAACCTCCTAACTCAAAAATTTCCCCCCAATTAATGTCTAAAGATCTTTATGACAATCACCCACATCAAATTGAACCATCAACTGAACCATATCCAAACCCTAGCCCAATTTAAAACCAAGTCTAGCCTAAACGCCCCAAAATTGACCATGAGCCAAATTAACCCAAATTAACCCTCCAAATCAAGTCAAAATCACACCATTTATTTTCAAAACTCCTCATGAAAATCATCCACACCAAATTGATCAATTACTTGACCCAAATCCACACCCTAACCCAACGTAAACCCAAGTTTGACCTAAAGTCACGATTTTGAACCCAAACCATGAAATTGACCAAACCTACTCAAATTAACCAAACCAAGTCCACCACAGCCAAGATGTGAACCCTAGGAACCAGCCTAAACCCACTTAACCCAATATACATGAGCCATAGACTAAGGGTCCCATGATTTATGGGATTTCCTCTCACATATGGCTAAATGAAGTGGATCTTTGCCACCAGCCATCAAACCATTGTGCTAATCACCATTATGCTTCCTCTGGCTCAGCTGACCACCCTAGCCACTAACTCTAGTTGCTGGAGAACCCTAAAGCTGAGAGCTAACCCATCCTAAACCAAAACTAATTGCAAACGCTGAGCCGTCTCACTTTCATTGGACATTGTCACCTCTTTTCCCTCCACCTAAGAGATTGATTGCGCCCACTAGCCAGCCATGGAAAGCACTCCAAGCCTTTCTATTTAACCACAACTCTCTCACGACCAACAGAGGAGAGTGAAAAAAACCTAAAAAAACTCTGCCAGATCATTCCCAGACCCTCTAATAGTTGTAAGAAGCTAATGCACACCATTTTCTAGCCATAATTCCCCTTGCCTGAGCTAAATTGTAGAGCTCAATATCAGGCCAGAAACAGGACACCTCAACCCACTCCAGCAAATCTCAAATTGACCATTCCCTGAGCTTCACCAGAGCTAGAGAGCAAGTTTTCCTCTAAATGCCCCATCTCCCTGCACCTCAATACTAGAATTTTTCCTCAGCCTCTCCACCTGCTGAAGGAGTTCTAAACCAGACCTTTTACCAAGAAAAACCAACACTTTCAAGAGGTTTGCCAGACTCCCCTGAAGCTTCTACAAGCATCCAATTGAGGCCACACCTCTTGGACAAAGGTAAAAACCATTTTCCCCCATTCCGTGCTTCGTTTGAGACATTGTGAAAAAAAGTTTAATTTCATGCATGATAAACCGTATGGATATGTTTGTCTGGACTACACGAAGTTGTAGGAACAAACTCAAAGTGATTCGCTTGAGTGTAGATAGAGATCTTAGGGTTTTAATGTGAATGGTTTACCTGTTAATTAAGTTGGGGATGATGACCAGGAGTAGTTGGTTTGCACGCTGATCCAAGAAAAAAATACCTATTTTTATGCCTTGATTTTTATTAAATTTTAAGGATATTATGCTTTAATGAAAGGTATTTTTGTGTTTTTAGATGTAGGTGATACAAAAATGTTCAAGAAGAAGAAAAATATGAAAAAGGAGCAAAAAGGAGCAAAAAGGAACAAAAATAGAGCCAAAATGCAAAATTTTTGAAATTACTAGCCTGGCACCTAGGCGCCAGAGTCCGACGCCTAAGCTCCAGCTCGATACAAAAAATTGTTAAGTTTTTGACGACTTTTGGGCTGTTATTTTGACTGTATGAGCGGTTATTGGACCTTCTAGAAGACTGGCAGTTGTTCCTGGTTTATAGGACATGTGATACAATGTATTTGGACGCTTCAAAACGGTTTTAATCGCGAAAAGGTGTGATCCAAAGTGAACAGGTGTGAAGAACTGGACGCGGTGTCCGGCGCCTAAGCGCTAGACACACCTTCTAGAAGATTCATTAAATGTGGACACATTTTGATGAGGTGCCTTGAGGAAACCCTTGAAGCCTATAAATAGGAGGGTATTCCTTCAGAGAAAAACGCCCCATCTACCCCTCCCTAGAGTCCAACCTAGAGAGAGAATTAGAGAGATCATATTAGGGCCACCTTTTTATTTTCCTTCATAAATTAGTGAGTTTATTTTAGAGTTTGTATTTAGAGTTTGAAAGAGTTGGTGCATCTGTAGTTCATTATGCTGTGGAGTCAGTAGGAATCAAAAGTTCAGTAGGAGAAACATCTAAGATAAGTATTTTTATTTTGATTCAAAGTTTATTTATTATGTTTTGCTATTTAATTTCAATGTGTTATGAGTAGTTACTTTACTTTCTCCTTTCAATTATGAAAAGATAAACACGATAATACAAAATTAGTCAGAGAATTAAAAATCATATATTTTCAAAACATTGTGATGATATTAATATCGGTTCTTAATTTACTATTTAAATTGGCCATTTAAATTGTTAAAACCTGTTGAAGAGTTTTGAGACCTAGAAGGAGATGAATTCTTAACTTGTAGATATCACATGAATCCTTGGGTAGTCGAAGGCCTTGTGCGGGTTATTCAAGGTGAAGTGCAAATAAATAGGAAGATATTATATATTGGGCTTAGAATTGATAAGTTTTTAGAGTGATAGACTAAAATCTTATGATTTGGTTTGTAGAAAAGGAAAGGGTCACTAGTAGGGCCGACCATAGCCACCCTTGGACATCTAGTAGTGTGAGCCTAGATTAACCCATTCTACTAACAATACATCCGGACCTGATCTATAGGCTAGCTAATGTTCTTTGCACCTGGATCAAAGGGTAAAGAATATGAATACTTCTTTTTGGCACAATACCATAAATTTATATTCTCCACTAATATTATCATTATCTTAGAAAATCTTGGATTAATTGAAAGGGAGAAAGTTGCTTTCTTATTGCTATTTACATCAATTATTTTTTTCTGCTTTATTATTACATCTAGTAAATTAAAGATATTTTATTTTTAATTATAAAAGAAATACTTTAAAATAAAAATATTTAAAGATCTATAACTCTCTCCTCGTGGGAACAATACTGGGGTCTTTGTTTCAAAGCCCTATATTACTTGAAACGATACGAATACTTGCGTAGAACCCCTAGTATGTAAAATATTTTCCATAAAATTATATTTATATACACTATTGGCTATTATTATTTATAACATATATTTTTGAAAGCATTAATTAGTACGTTGATCTTCAGAGGACTTCGGGTCAAGTTTTTGGCACCTTTGCCGGGGAAGAAGATTATAGTACGCATATATTTATATCGGGTCAAGTTTTTGGCGACGTTGCCAGGGAGAGCAGAGGCAAACTTTTAGATTTTAAGTATTTTTATTTTATTCATTTTTCTTTACAAAAAAACAAAACAAAAAAACATATATATAATAATAATATTTATTTTAATTCTTACTAATTGACTTTTTATGCGTAGTTTTGGATCTGAAGGATTATTACCTTTAGATTCTGAATTCGAAAGAACTGTTAGAAGAATTAAAAAAGGAAAACAAAATCAAAAATTTTAAGAAATGACTAATTTATAAAACAATTTACAAAATCAAATTGAAATTAATGATCAAAATGTTTATAAACCATTAAAGAATTATGCTAACCCTATAGTTGATGAACTTCATAGCAGTATTCAAATACCCACTGTAGATTCTAATTCTTTTGAGCTTAAACAGTCTATTATTTAAATGGTTCAAAACAATCAATTTAGTGGAACACCAAATGAAGATCCAAATTTACACCTTGCTAGTTTTTTAGAACTTTGTGCTACCTTTAAATATAACAATGTTTCTGATGATGCTATTAGGCTTAGACTCTTTCCTTTTTCTTTAAGAGATAAAGCAAAGATGTGGCTGAACTCATTAGCAACAGGTTCTATTAAAACATGGGCTGAAATGGAAAAAAAATTCCTTGCTAAATATTTTCCTCCTTCTAAAACTGCTAAATTAAGAAATGATATTACTTCATTTAGTCAATTTGACGGGGAGACAATTTATGAAACTTGGGAAAGATTTAAAGAAATATTAAGAAAATGTCCTCATCATGCTTTACGTGATTGATTAATTATTCAAACATTTTATAATGGATTAATTGGATCTTTAAAATCAATTATTGATGCTGCTGCTGGAGGTTCTTTAATGTCTAAATCATTTGAAGAACTTACACGTTAATTGAAGAAATGGCTAACAATAATTTTCAATGGCCTTCTGAAAGGATTAATCCTAAAAGAATGGCAAGTATTCATGATAATGAAGTTTTTTCTATTTTAGCTTCACAAGTTGCAGCAATATCTAAGAAATTAGATAGTTTTACTATTAATATATCACATAATAACTCTGCTAATATTGAAGATTCTCAACCTATTGAAACTTTACAAGCTATTGCTAGTAAAAATAATCCTTATTCAAATTATTATAATCCTGGATGAAAAATCATCCTAATTTTAACTGGAATAATTCACAACAATGGGGTAATAATCAATCTCATCCCACTGGAAATTAGAATAATCAAGTTAATTCAAACTATAAACCACCTGGATTTAACAATCAACAGAAAAAGTTATCTATAGAAGAAGTAATTTTACAACTAAGTAATCAATTACAAAATCAAAACACTGCTATTCGTAATAATAAGAATCAAATGGGACAAATCACTAATTTAATTAATTATAGACCCCCAGGAACACTTCCTAGTAATGTTGAAATTAATCCAAAAGAAACTGGAAAAGAACATGAACATGTTAAAGCTGTACAACTTAGAAGTGGAAATAAATTAAAAAAAAAAGAATGCAGAATGAAATTGAAAATGAGATTGAGGTTGAAGAGATTGAAAAATCTAAAGAAACTCCTTCTCCTAATAAAGATCAAACTGATATTTCTATTAATATGGAAGTTGAAAAACCACCACCACCTTTTCCTCAAAGACTTAAACAGCGAAGCTTGATCATCAATTTTCTAAGTTCTTTGAAATTTTTAAGAAACTTACTATAAACATACTTTTTGCTGAAGCTTTGGAACAGATGCCAACTTATGCAAAATTTATGAAAGATATTTTGAAGTAAGAAATGAAGATTTGAAGCTTTTGAAACTGTTGCATTAAGTGAAGAATGTAGTGCAATAATTCAAAAGAAATTACCTCAAAAACTTAAAGATCCTGGAAGTTTTACTATACCTTGTGCTATTGGAGAAGAGTTTTGTGGAAAAGCTTTATGCGATTTAGGAGCAAATATTAATCTCATGTCATTTTCTATTTTTCGAAGGTTGAATTTAGGAGAGATTACTCCCACCACTGTAACCCTTCAGTTAGCTGATATATCTATCACTTACCCTAAAGGAGTTATAGAGGATGTTATTGTTAAAGTAGATAAATTTATCTTCCCTGTAGATTTCATTATACTTGATATGGAAGAAGATAAAGAAATACCTATTATTTTAGAGAGACCTTTTCTAGCGACCGGACGAGCTATGATTGATGTGGAAAAAGGAGAATTAACCATGAGAGTTAATGATCAAGAGATTAAATTTAATGTCCTTAAATCAATGAAGTATCCTGACAAAGGAAAATGTTATCGAATGGATATAATTGATTATTTAATTGAGAAACATTATCAAGAAAAATGTAAAGTCATTTCTGAAGAAAAATTTGAATTATTAACCGATGAAGATGAAGAACTAAAAGAAGAAGAAACTCATTATATTAAAGATAATCGGGAAACTTTAGACATAACTCAAAATGATATACTTTTTCCCTCAATTAAAAAAGCCCCTGAACTGGAATTAAAAATGTTACCTTCACATTTAAAGTATGAATTTACGGGAAATTCATTAACTTTACCTGTTATTATTTCTTCTGAGCTAAGTAAAGATCAAGAAGAAAAATTGATAGGAGTGTTAAAGAATTATAAGAAAGAATTTGGTTGGACAATTGCTGACATAAGAGGAATAAGCCCGTCCATTTGTATGCATAGAATTTTAATGGAAGAAAATTTCAAAGAAGATTAAATCCTATCATGAAAGAGGTTGTTAAAAAAGAAATTGTTAAATGGTTAGATGCTGGTATTATTTATCCTATTTCGGATAGCCAATGGGTAAGTCTTATTCATTGTGTTCCAAGGAAAGGAGGAGTAACTGTCATTGTAAATGATAAAAATGAACTAATTCCTACAAGACAAGTTACTGGATGGTGAATTTGCATTGATTATAGGAAATTAAATGACGCCACTAGAAATGATCATTTTCCTTTACCTTTCTTGGATCAAATGCTTGATAAATTAGCTGGACACTCATATTTCTGTTTTCTGGATGGATATTCTAGTTATCATCAATTACCTGTCGCTTCTGAGGACCAAGAGAAAACAATATTTACAAGTCCTAATGGAACATTTGCCTTTAGAAGAATGCCTTTTGGTTTATGTAATGCACCTGCAACTTTTCAAAGATGTATGATGTCAATATTTTGTGATTTGATTGACAAAAGAATTGAAATATTTATGGACAATTTTTCAGTTTTTTGAACTTCTTTTGAATCTTGTTTGGAAAATATTTCCAAAATTCTGAAAAGATGTGAAGAAACAAACTTAGTTCTTAACTGGGAAAAATGTCAATTCATGGTCACAGAAGGCATTGTACTTGGTCACAAGATTTCACAAAAAGGGATGGAAGTAGATCAAGTAAAAGTGAAAATTATTGCTAAATTACAACCACCTACTACTATTACTGATGTGAGAAGTTTTCTAGGTCATGCTGGATTTTATAGAAGATATATAAAGGATTTTTCTAAAATTGCTAAACCTCTTTGCCATTTATTGGAAAAAGATGCTAAATTTGAATTTAACAAAGACTGTGTTAATGCTTTTAATATTTTAAAATAAAAATTAATTGCTGCACCTATCATTGTTGCACCAAATTGGAATAAATCTTTTGAATTAATGTGTGATGCAAGTGATTTTGCAATTGGAGCTGTATTAGGACAAAAATATGAGAAAATTTTCAAAGTTATATATTATGCTAGTAAAACTCTTACTGAAACTCAAGGAAATTACACTACTACTGAGAAATAGCTTCTAGCTATAGTATATGCCTTTGATAAATTTAGACCTTATCTTCTTGGTACTAAATGCATAGTTCATACTGATCATTCCGCTATTAAATATCTAATGTCAAAAAAGGATGCTAAACCTAGACTAATAAGATGGGTTTTACTTCTACAAGAATTTGATTTTCAAATAGTGGATAGAAAAGGAACGAACAACCAAATTGCTTATCATTTATCTAGAATTAAGGATGTTATTACTGAAGAAAACATAAATGAGAAATTTCCTGATGAACATTTATATGTTATTCAAGGATACCAAACACCTTGGTATGCAGATATAGTTAACTATTTAGTTAGCAATATTCTACCTTATGCATTGGATGAAAAATTTATTAAGAAATTTAAAAATGATGCTAAATATTATATTTGGGTAGATCCTCATTTATTTAAATTAGGAAGAGATTCTATAATTCAAAGATGCGTACCTTATGAAGAAACTTTTGTTATTATTCAAAAATGTCATGATTCTGATTTTGGAGGACACTTTGGAGTTGATAAAACTGCATTTAAAATTTTAAATTCAGGATTTTATTGGTCTACTTTATTCAGAGATGTGAGACATTATGTTAAAACATGTGATCGATGTCAAAGAATGGGAAATATATCCAAGAAAGATGAAATGCCTTTAAACTATATATTGGAAGTTGAGCTTTTTGATATATGAGGTTTAGACTTTATGGGACCATTTGTACCATCATCTGAAAAAATTTATATTTTATTAGCGAGTTGATTATGTTTCAAAGTGGATCGAAGCTGTAGCTTTGCCTAACCGTGACTCCAAAAGTGTATCTAAATTTTTAAAGAAGATGATTTTTTCATGATTTGGAATGCCTAAGGTAATTATCACGTATGGTGGAAGTCATTTTAGAAATATAAGAATTCAATCATTACCTGCAAAAATTTGGAATCAAACATAAAATTGCAACTGCATATCACCCACAAACAAGTGGAATGGTCGAAGTATCAAACAGAGAAATTAAAAGAATTTTAGAGAAGATTGTTAATCCTAAAAGAACTGATTGGGTTGATAGAATTGATTCTGCATTATGGGCTTATAGAACAGTTTATAAGACACCAATCGGAATGTCACCTAACCGGTTAGTTTTTGGAAAACACTGTCACTTACCTGTTGAACTTGAACATAAAGCTTATTGGGCGATAAAGGAATTTAATTCTGATTTGAATACTGCAGGAGAAAAATGATTATTGCAATTAAATGAGATGGATGAATTAAGAAATGAATCATATGATAATGCAAAAATTTATAATGAGAAAATGAAGGTATTACATGATAAAAAGATTTCAGGAAAAATATTTGAGCCTAGATAAGAAGTATTACTATTTAATACTCATTTAAGACTTTTTCCTGGAAAATTGAGATCAAAATGGATAGGACCATATATAATTGAAATAGTATACCAATATGGAGCTGTGGATATTAAAGACCCCAAAACGGGAAAATTTTTTAAAGTTAATGGATTAAGATTAAAGCCTTATTTGGGAGACATTAAAAAGATTTATAAAGAGGCTTATGAATTAAGTCAACTCGATTAAAGAATTACTTAGGTCCGGTCGACGACGTTAAACCAAGCGCTTAATGGGAGGCAACACATAGATTTTATTTTTAGTGTGTTTTTACATTTTTAATGTATGGTTATGCCTCGGTCTTGACTAATTTTTTATAACTTCGTAAAATTAAAAATTATCTTGAAGTATATAAAGTTTGGACTTTGGATCACTCCATTTCATATGTGAGTAAAAAGGAGATCAAGTTAACCTTCATTGAAATTATGTATAATTGTGTTATTGAGATTGTTCGATCTTACCATTATAATTTACCTATTTTTGGAGAACGAAACCTTGAAATTTGACGTTAGGCGAAACGGAGTCGAACATGGTTCCGGCGCCTAGGCGCCAGAATTCGGCTCCTAAGCGCTAGAATAAGCTGTGTGTCGATGGGTCCGGCGCCTAGGCGCCAGATTTGGCACCTAAGCGCCAGATTTGGCACCTAAGCGCCACGGTTACTGGGTCGTGTAAAAACTGAAAACTTTCAGTTTTTCACACAATTTTCACCTTTAAATTAACCCATCTTCATCCTCAATTCCTATGCAATCATTATTTCGACCCATACACTCCATTCTTGAGAGATTAGAGAGGATTTTTGAAGAAATGGAGAGGAGAAATCTTGGACAAGAGGCTAGAGACAAAGGTCCAAAAGATCCTCAACCCTACTTCAATGGTTTCATCACTGTAAGTTTGGAGAAAATTTCTAGTCATCTTGATAAATTTGAAGCGGATTTCAAGAGTATTGGAGATTGCCTCCATGAGATGTATCATCAGATTGAACATCTGGAATGGCAAGCGAAACTCCAATTTGATCATCTAGCGGCTTATCAAGATGCTCAAGTGGAGATGTATGCGAAGAACAATTGGATCGATGAGAAAACTGCTACGGATTTTCCAAGAGCGTTAGTATTCTCCACAGTAGGCCAAGCAATCTTCATTGTGAAGATAATGGAAATTAGATAGTGATTTGGTGAGATCGTGATTTATCTAGTGAGTCGTTGTATCGATTTAGTGAATCGATTGTGTTTTTTTGTGTATTTGCTTTCATGTTCAATGTGTGTTGTATTTGTTTTCAAATTGTGTTGTTTGATTGTGTGTTAGGACTTGAATCATTATATTATACTTATCTGAAGTGCATTGAGCCAATATTGAAGATTATAAATGGAAATTAGAGGAGTTTGATTTAAACCTTGTGTTTGATTGGTGGATTTAATATTTAATTTTTAAAATTTTTAGAAAATGTTTTGGAAGTTAGAAACTGAAGCCCTGCTCTAATATGAGTAATTGGAAGTTGAATTTGTAAATTTTGGTGGAAAATAAAATTTTTAGAGTGATTTTTGTGAAAGGCGAGTCTGCCGCCTAGGCGCCAGAATTCGGTGCCTAAGCGCCGGTTCGGCCTGCTTACCCGAAAAACACCATATAAACCCCATTAGCCATGGATGACGCCTAACTTCATCTCCTTCCCCATTTTCATGAAAATACACCTCTTAGATCCATTTTGAGGTCAGAACTTCAAGTATTTGGGCACGAAATCACTTGATTTCTTCGTCTCGAGGTCAGATCTACACTCTAATCCATTTATTTTCGATTTTCACCATAGTTTTTCCTATGTTTTGCTAAAAACTGAAATTTTGAGAAAAATTTTGATTTTTAGGTATTCTATTTGGATTTTTAAACTTATTTTAAGTTTCTTAAACTTAAAAAGGTTTTAAATATTATATTCCTAAATTTGTTCTTGTTTTCTTTCACGTTTAGATGGCACCGAAATATAAGCGAGGGAAGGGACGAGAAAATTTTGACAGTAGCAAGTTCGCGACTGCGGCAGCGTATTTTCGATATCACGAATTTGTGACATCGAGAAATTTTATCTCGGAGCGAAGCTTTTACAATCCGGGTGAAATAATCGAGAACACAATCGTTGCGCACAACTGGCAATGATTCTGTTATTTCACTGTTGTTGCTGTTATTCCAGTCGTTCGCGAATTTTATGCTAACTTTTTAGATGCGGAAGACTACGAAGTCTTCGTCAGAGGTATTGGAGTAGGATTTACTCCGGAGAGGATCAATGTGTTTTATGGACTGCCACCTACCATCGAGTGCCACTATTCTGGATTATCTCCATCTGAGGGAGATCTTGAGATGATTATTGCTTATTTGACTGACGGCACTGAAGCCTGGAAGATCCGGAATGAAAAACGGGTAAATTTCAAATCTTCTAAGCTAAATGGTGTTTCAAAGTCTGGGCATTATTTTATTTCTGGTAGACTTCTACCTTCCAACCACCTGAGTGAAGTTACCAGAGATCGAGCTATTTTAAACTACTGCATTCAGGAGAGAAAGCTGATAGATGTTGGCAATATTATTTATGATTCTGTGGAATCTACTGCTAGATCTAGTACTTCTGTGGGACTGGGATTCCCATCTTTGATCTATTCTTTATGTGTTAGCAATGGAGTCACTGCTGATATTTCTGAGGAGAAGCTGAAGTCTACCAAGCCAATTGGGCAGGAGAGTGTTAGTATATATGATCATCTTCGAGGGAAGAGATCAACCGCTCCTTCTACTTCTGCACACACTTCAGGTAGACCTTCCACTTCCAGACCTTCTACTTCTACTGCTGAGCCACCATCTAGTTTTTGGGAATCGATGCATGATCAGTTTATAGAGCAGCAGTATGAGTTATTTCAAACTCACTGCATAATTGATTCTATTGATAAGAAAATTGATCATTTATCTGAGTATACCCAGAGGAAGAGTAGTTACGATGCTGAGTATGATGAAGCTCTTGTTAGATTCTTGAAGGGAGAGCACGATGTTCAGTTTCCTACCTTTCCTAGTTTCTCACCATATGTTGATCCTAAGGATGTTGAGTTTTCTTTTGGTGATGATGACGATGCTGAGGCTACGCACGGTGATTAGTGGCCCGATTTACCTCCGAATTGTGCTAAGTCCGTTGTTAGTTTAGTTTGTTTGCTAGTATTGATTGTTGTTTGTTGTTTGCTAGTTTAGATTTGTTTATGTACTTTGTGTGGATTGTTGGATGTTGAGACTGTTGTTAGAGTATTTTTAATGTATTGTTTTTAAGATTGAAATTTGGATAAATTTATGCTTATTTTTATTTCAACCTACTATTTCGTAGTTAGTATTTTTGTTCTATTTCTGTTATTATAAGTAGTATAGTCATTTAATTTAATTACTAATGAGCTTGCTTACTTTTATACATGCTTCATTATTTCAGTATTATTCATAAAAGCATGTGTAGAAGTAAATTTTTCTTTCTAGAATGTTTTTTTTTACATAATTATAAAAATTCCTTTTTAAAATTATGTTATTCTTTCTCTCATACTTTAAAAAAAAAATTTATGATAGACCAAAACTTAAGTTTAGGGGAAAGGGAAAATACATTCAAATTTAAATTTTATTTGTCCTTAAAGAACTAATATTTTCTTAAAATAAAAATTTTTAACATAACATGACGAATGAAGAATCTATTTAAGATCACTTAAATTTTTGAAATTATAAATAATTTAGTGGACTTAATCAAAATTTTAATAACTTTGATTGATTTTAAGAATAGAATTATTCAACTTAAAGAAGAATAAGATTAAGAAATTTTTCTATTCATAGTAGAGATAATTGAATTTTAGAAGTATTAAGAAATCAAAAATTATAACTCGAAAAAGAATAGATTGAAATTCTTTTGAAATCTATTTATGTTATAAAAATTAAGTGAAAATGTATAAGTTTGAAAATATAAGTTAAGGATAGTGAAGTTCAAAACCATTAACAGGCTATCCAGATACAGTAATCCTCTCTTTAAAAAATAAAAAAAAGGATATAAAAAAAAAAGAAAAAAAAAAGAAAAAGAGAGGAGAAGCTTGAGGAAATGCCTAATCAAAAATTGGCTTCACTTGAATTAACTTATAAAAAGAAAACTGATTACATTTACTACTTAATTTTTATGCATGTATTTTTATTAGAAAAGAATTTCATAAATATCTTTTTCTTGTGAATAATTTACGTGATCTTAATATAATAAACTACAATTATTTTCGAAGTGAATGAAAAATTTTTGAAGTCTTATGATTTGGTAGTTAGAATATTCTTTAAATTCTTAAAATTAAACTTAGTTAGTGAAATTTGGTTAATGATTTACTAAAGCCTTTATAAAATCAAAAATCATAAGGAGTCTTAAATATTTACCTTTTTATTCCAAATGTTATACATTTTATATAGTAAAAAGGGTTACTTGAGGACAAGTAACGTTTAAGTTTGGGGGATTTTGATCCAAGAAAAAAATACCTATTTTTATGCCTTGATTTTTATTAAATTTTAAGGATATTATGCTTTAATGAAAGGTATTTTTGTGTTTTTGGATGTAGGTGATACAAAAATGTTTAAGAAGAAGAAAAATATGAAAAAGGAGCAAAAAGGAGCAAAAAGGAGCAAAAATAGAGCCAAAATGCAAAATATTCGAAATTACTGGCCTAGCGCCTAAGCGCCAGCTCGATACAGAAAACTGTTAAGTTTTTGACGACTTTTGGGCAGTTATTTTGACAGTATGAGCGGTTATTGGACCTTCTAGAAGACTGGCAGTTGTTCTTGGTTTATAGGACATGTGATACAATTTATTTGGACGCTTCAAAACGGTTTTAATCGCGAAGAGGTGCGATCCAAAGTGAAGAGGTGAGAAGAATTGGACGCGGTGTCCGGCGCCTAGGCGCCAGACACACCTTCTAGAAGATTCATTGAATGTGGACACATTTTGAAGAGGTGCCTTGAGGCAACCCTTGAAGCCTATAAATAGGAGGGTATTCCTTCAGAGAAAAACACCCCATCTACCCCTCCCTATCTAGAGTCCAACCTAGAGAGAGAATTAGAGATCATATTAGGGCCACCTTTCTACTTTCCATCATAAATTAGTGAGTTTATTTTAGAGTTTGTATTTAGAGTTTGAAAGAGTTGTTGCATCTGTAGTTCATGACGCTGTGGAGTCAGTAGGAATCAGAAGTTCAGTAGGAGAAACATCTAAGATAAGTATTTTTATTTTGATTCAAAGTTTATTTATTATGTTTTTTTATTTAATTTCAATGTGTTTTGAGTAGTTACTTTACTTTCTCCTTTCAATTTTGAAAAGATAAATAAGATAATACAAAATTCGTCGGAGAATTAAAAATCATATATTTTCAAAACTTGTGATTATATTAATACCGGTTCTTAATTTAGTATTTAAATTGGCCATTTAAATTTTTAAAACCTGTTGAAGAGTTTTGAGACCTAGAAGGAGATGAATTCTTAACTTGTAGATATCACATGAATCCTTGGGTAGTTGAAGGCCTTGTGCAGGTTATTCAAGGTGAAGTGCAAATAAATAGGAAGATGTTATATATTGGGCATAGAATTGACATGTTTTTAGAGTGACAGACTAAAATCTTATGATTTGATTTTTAGAAAAGGAAAGGGTCACTAGTAGGGCCGACCATAGCCACCCTTAGACATCTAGTAGTGTGAGCCTAGATTAACCCATTCTACTAACAATACATCCGGACCTGATCTATAGGCTAGCCAATGTTCTTTGCACCTGGATCAAAGGGTAAAGAATATGAATGCTTCTATTTGGCACAATACCATAAATTATATTCTCCACGAATATTATCATTATCTTAGAAAATCTTGGATTAATTGAAAGGAAGAAAGTTGCTTTCTTATTGCTATTTACATCAATTATTTTATTTTTGCTTTATTATTGCATCTAGTAAATTAAAGATATTTTATTTTTAATTATAAAAGAAATACTTTAAAACAAAAATATTTAAAGATCTATAACTCTCTCCTCGTGGGAACGATACTGGGGTCTTTGTTTTAAAGCCCAATATTACTTGAAACGATACGTATACTTGCGTAGAACCCCTAGTGTGTAAAATTTTTTCCATAAAATTATATTTATATACACTAGTCGCTATTATTATTTATAACATATATTTTTGAAAGCATTAATTAGTACGTTGATCTTCAGAGAACTTCGGGTCAAGTTTTTGGCACCGTTGCCGGGGAAGAAGATTTTAGTACGCATATATTTATATCAGGTCATACGCGTAATAGATGGACACCCTAAATCGCACCGGACAAGCAGATGATACATGTACCTTGGGCCGCGTAACAACTGACTCAGATGGCTGCATCGAATGACAGAGAGCCACGTAGCAGTTCAGGGCCACCGTAGGTTTGTGTAGCGCTGAGTCAGATAAGTAGAAAATTAAGGTATTTTTTTTATTTAAATCAGAAAAACTTTAGAAAATCCATAACTTGGTGTCAAAAAATTACAAAAATAAAATAAAATACCTTGTTTCTCAATGAACAGAGGAGAATAATGTGGTATAAAAATTAAAATTACTAGACTTATCTTTTATTTTTAATTAATTTAATACTCCCTAGACTATTTTAATTCTAAATAAGTAAATATTAATCAGTATGGCATGAAACTTTGGAGTTTGATTCCTCATGTTATTCAGGATCTTTTCTGATTTTTTCAAGCTCAAAGGGCATCTCTAACCAAAGATCCCTCATTTTCAAGTTATACTTCTTTGTTTTGTTTAAAAAATTATAATAATTAAAATATAAATCAGAAGAATACAAAACTTATTTTGGTAGGTTCACTGTGGTCAGAAGACCCTAGAAAAAATATAAAATGGATTTAATTAATTAAGTGTGGCATTAATTACAATTAACTCATTCAAACCCTTAAAAAATTAAATAAACAAAATATAAATAGAAAAATCACAAAAAACATTCCACACTGTAAATGATAATCATGTTAACCCCCCCATATAAAATTGAGGCCAATTGGAGTTGATTTAATCATTAAAATGAGTTCTCTAACTAAAAGAACTTTTTTGGCATTAAAATAATTAAAATAATTAAAATAAAATTAAGAAAATTATAAAAATTAGTTTGGGAGTTCCTAGTAACCGGCGGGAATTAAGAAAAATAAAATTGGAATTAGAATAAACACTTCATATTTTAGCTATATTTTGAATTTTAAATAATTAAAAAATAATTAAAACTAATTAAAAATCATAAAATCACAAAATATGAAAATAAACCAAAATGTCAGATTTGGTTTTGTGGTCATTTGAGAATAATTATAATATTTTTCTTAATTTTTAAATTAAAGTTATAAATTTTTAAAAGGTTGAAATTAATCTTCTCTAATTTTGCACGAAAATAATTATAATAAATAAAATTAAAATCATAAAAATATTAAAATTGTTTTTCTAGGTTGTTCGAACTTAGAGAGATTTATGAAAATCATAAACCTTAGTTTTCCACTTAAAAATATTTTATTTTTAATTAATAGTCAAAGTAAAAAAAATAAATATAATAATTAAAATATAACTCAATAAATCATGAAAATTAAAGTCTAAGTAGTACTTTGAACTAGGTGAATATCCAATAATTTTCCTAAGGACTGATAATTTCTTTTGGCTAAGTTAATGAATTAACATTGATAATACCTATTTTAGCATTAAAATAATTATAAAAATAAAATAAAAATTAGAAAAATCACAATTTCTGCTCTGCTATTTTAATTGACCCATGAGTGGAGTAACATGAAAATTTGAAAGTCATTTGAGTTGAATTCTTTGAATTATGAAGAGATGGGCTTTAAAGGGGAAAAATGGTAATTATGATATTTAAACTTTAAAATAATAATTAGGCTTAATCAAAGGGGTAGATGGGTAATAAAGGATTTTAATCAACTTTGTTGGATGATTAAAACATATGGGGTTGAAAGGTAGAAACCAAACTTACCTCTCCATAATAAGAGTATAAATGGTAATTCTACTTTGCTTATGTTTATTTGGAAGTTAATTAAATCAAATGATTCTATGGTGAGGTTTGGAAGAAAATAACTCATTAATTTGAGATCCCTAGCTAATGGTTTGATGATAATACAATCATGGATAAAGAATAAATGAAATTTAACTACAATCCTTAAGGCTTAGTAGTGAACTAGGCTTAATCCAAAATTTTGATTAATGAGGTTTAGAAAAGAAAACACGATTGTTTAAAAATATTTCGAAACACTACTAGCCTAACTATGAATTAATTGACTAAAATCCTTAACAAAATCAATTTAGCCTTAAAAGGGCCTTCAATTAGATAATTTATAAATAAAATGTCAGGTGATAGTTATCCCGTTCCGGGGATAATTAAAACAATAAATTTACTGAGCATAGAGTTAAAAAACACTCACTAAACCTTACTTTGTAATCGATGAATGTTTAAGCAACATAATAAGTTTAAAAGAACTCGGGACATTCCAAAGAATTGTAAAATTTATTTGGGGCCATACCCCGAACACTTTTATGATCTTTTGGATATGTTGGAGGACAACAAAACCTTTTATGCCTTGCTCAAGAAAATGAACCATTACGTAAATGAACATAAACCCACCAAGTTATGCCTTCGGGCTTGATAGGCACACCTTATACCAGTCAAGCCTGTTTTTCTCCCATGTAATATATTTTAATTTCTGCAAGATTATACATATAGACTAAAAAGTCTGACATTTCAGTTGGAGTGCGAGAAAAAGGACTGGTACACTTTTATGTTTATTTACAGTTCTTTTCTTTACTGCACTTTACTTTCCAGGACTTTTCATTTTCTGTAAATTATGTCACATTGCATGTTAGACCAGAAACAAAACCAAAAACAAATTAAAACGAAATTCACAACAACAACAACATAAGAAAACTCTAAAAAATTAATCTCAAATAAAACAAAACAAAACAAAACAAAGACAATTATAACTAAGTTAATATGTCTCTTTGGATGATCGGGAATCCCTCGGATGAGGCAACATATGACTGCTAATGAGATTTCCCCTGATCTAGATGAACTTATTGAATTCATTTAGTTGAGTTTGTTAAATTCATCTGAACTATGTCAATTTGAAGAAAATAGTGGTGTCGGAATGAGGGAACTATGAGATCTTAATCGGTGTTACTCTAATCAACTTAAATTCCTCAGAAAATAAACCCGATATTTCTCTCAACCTCCTTAATTTGACACTTCTAAACTTAAACTCACTGCAACAAGGAGCTGAGAGAAAACACCGTGGATAGCATGACGAGGCATGCAGATGAACATCTTCAAGAGAGCGAACAGATCTACAATAAAAATCCTCCTTAGAAATAAACAACAAGCCATATGACTTTTGCACACCATACAATATAAGCCGAACTCGTCTTAGAACTCCGAGGTTGTTTTTCGGTATGAGATAAGTCCTCCTATCTTTCAGGCTATTTAAAAAATTGGTATTATTCAAAAGTAAGTCCAAAATAATAAAATTGGTAGGATGAAACATTA
Source organism: Papilionanthe hookeriana x Papilionanthe teres (assembly GCA_022702705.1). Classification (NCBI taxonomy): domain Eukaryota; kingdom Viridiplantae; phylum Streptophyta; class Magnoliopsida; order Asparagales; family Orchidaceae; genus Papilionanthe; species Papilionanthe hookeriana x Papilionanthe teres. The sequence continues at coordinate 72,593,768 of CM040436.1, read as the reverse complement.
AATAATATCTCTTCTAAATTAAAGCACCATAGGATAGTTTGGGAAGTCATCGAGGTTCACCTTAGGATCTGTGACATTCTCTAACTTTCTTCTTTTGGATTCCAAAAACAACTGTTCCAAATTTGCACCTTTCCCACTTGAATTTCCTATTGTCCGACTGTGAAAATCCAACCATTTGAATTCATGAAGGCATTATTTCATGATCCATATCGAATGTTTTCTTAGGTGTCTTTGGTCATTCAAGATGTAATTAACTGTAGGGGCTTGCTCTTATAGGAAACTTCAAGAACCCAGATAATATAAACCCTATCTAATCTCTTATATCTGGTAGGGGAACTTGTCGGTCAATATCAATGGTTTGCAGATTAAACAAATTTCATAGATTCCTTAATTTATTTATATGAGCCTCATCACCAAGTAATGTGTCCATTTTTCGGGATAGATGCATAACTTGTAATATTGTGCTCGTTTATTTAAACTTTTGCGTATATGAGATCGGTTTGATTTAATATTTTTAAATTACAATAATATTTTCTAAAAATTTTATTTTTTCCAAATTACACACACACACACACACAGATATATATATATATATATATATATATATATATATATATATATATATATATATATATTAATTTAAACCCACAATTTTAACGGCCGACATGCCTAATTAATCTTTTTAAACTCTAATTACATTAGTTTTAAGCCAAATTAAACCCTAATTAGGTCTAATCCATATTAAGCCTAATTAATTTTTTAAATCTTAATTACATTATGTTTAACAAAAATTAAACCCTAATTAGGTCTAATCCTCATTAGGCCAAATTAATTTCCTTAAACCTTAATTACAATAGGTTTAAGTCAAATTAAACACTAATTAGGTATAATCTAAATTAGGCCTAATTAATCTTCTTAAACCTTAATTACATTAGGTTTAGGCTAAGTGAAACCTAATTTGTTCTAGTCCTCATTAGGCGTAATTAATTTTCTTAAACCTTGATTACATTAGGTTTAAGTAAAATTAAACCATAATTAGGTCTAACCTTAATTATACCTTATTAATCTAATTAAAACTTACTTACATAAGGTTTAATTAACCCTTAAACCATAATTAGGTATAACCATAATTAGACCTAATTACTCTAATTAAACCTTACTTACATTAGGTTTAATTAACCCTAAACTATAATTTGGTCTAACCATAATTAAAGCGAATTAATCTAATTAAACCTTTCTTAATCTAGGTTTAATTAACCCTAAACTACAATTAGGTCTAACCCTAATTAGACCTAATTTTAATATAATTAAACCTTAATTACATTAAGTTTAATGAACCCTAAATCATAATTAGGTCTAACCATAATTAGACCTAATTAATCTAATTAAACCTTACTTACATTAGGTTTAATTAACCTTAAACCATAATTAGGTCAAACCCTAATATACCTAATTAATTTAATTAATCCTTACTTACATTAGGTTCAATTATCCCTAAATCATAATTAGGCCTAACATAAATTAGACCTAATTAATCTAATTATACTTATGTTATGTTTAATTAACCCTAAATCATAATTAGGTCTAACCTTAATTAGACCTAATTAATCTAATTAAACCTTACTTACATTAGGTTTAATTAACCTTAAACCATAATTATTTCAAACCCTAAATACCTAATTAATCCAATTAATCTTTACTTACATTAGGTTTAATTATCCCTAAATCATAATTAGGTCTAACCTAAATTAATCCTAATTAATCTAATTATACTTATGTTATGTTCAAAGGGAAAAAGCTAAGTATTGTTCTTCATTATCTTATGATTTTGTAAACACTTACCTAGTGGATTTGCTTTGGTTTAATGAAGTTTCCGTTGTGTTTTCTTCGTGCTTTGTGATGTATCTTTCTTACTCGTTCTTCTTCTTTGGAAATAGTGGCATATGAAAATTATGTCATTGTTTCCATTCTACTTTTCTTCTACAATGAGTTGGAGTCATGATTAGGATATTGGGATTCTTACAAAAAGATGTTTTAATTATAAATGTGATGGTATTTACTTGCTCTTCATTTACATTATAATAAGGGCCCGTTGTATTGTTAAAATTCATTGTAATTGCATTGTCCCAAATGAGCGGTGTAATTCTCAACAAAGTGGAACCACATTCAATGTCCGTGAATGAATTGTGTAATTCAAGGGGATTGAGTGCAAATAAATAGGGAATTATAATTATCGGGCGTAGAATTGGAGATTTTAGAGTGACAGACTAAAATCCTTAATTTGGTCATATCGTTTGGGTGTTGAAGTGTAGATGTTAGTCCTCAGGCGAGGGGAACGTGGAAGCTCCGAAGTGAGAGCCAGTATCCTCCCAGCCTAGCCGCAAATTTAGTAACCAAGCATAGGATTAGTCAATGTTCTTTATGCCTGGATCAAAGGGTAAAGAATAGGATTGCTCCTATTTGACACACACAATATAAAATGCATCTCATTCCTATACATTAATCATTTCACTACATAAGAATAGTAGTTTTTAGTATCTCAAAATTCTCCAAACCAATTCATCCAAAAAGGGTTATCTTTAGAATTATTATTTGCATTTAGTTATAGTTACTATCTTTACATTTAACACTTGCATTTAGGAGTATTTGTTAGATAAAACATAATTTTAATCGACACTCCAAATCTAAGGACTATTAATAGTAGACTAGAATTTGACTAAAGACCTCTTACTTCACTTCCTCGTGGGATCGATACTAGGGTTTTTAAAGAAAACTCTATATTACTTGAAGGGATACGTATATTTACGTAGTACCCCTAGTGTGTAAAATATTTTCCATTTTTTATATCATTTAAGATTTTGCACACTAGCCGCTATTTATAAATCGGGTCAAGTTTTTTTTCCATCTTTTGGAAGTTAATTTATTGCGTAATTGTGGGTCGGGTCAAGTTTTTTGCGCCTTTGTCGGGGAAGCTTCGGTAAGAACTTTAAGAGAAATTTGGTTGAGTTAAATAGGCTTAGACTTGGAAAACTGTAGTGCCGTAAAAATTGTTTTGTGTCAAAAGTGCTTTTATATGAAAAAGTGTTGTGAAAAAATTGTTTGTGTGAAAAACAAGGTGTTCGTGAAAATTTTTTGTTGTGTTGAATATATTTCATCTGTTATCTGTTTAATTGTTAATGTATTATTTTTTGTGTTACGTATACGAAACAAAGGATCTGTAGGACTTGTGCCTTATGATCCCGAGTTTGA
>CM040436.1:72518019-72580519 GCA_022702705.1 Papilionanthe hookeriana x Papilionanthe teres | reverse complement strand
AAGATTATACTCGGCTTTTTGCTCGCAGGATTTTGAGGATTGACAATTGAATTATGAAACTGCTTAAATGGTCCGTTGATTTTGACCCGCGAGCTGAATCCCCTACCATTCCGGTCTGGATACGTCTGCCCAATTTGAAAGTTCATCACTTTAAACCTCAATTCTATTTTCCATTGCAGAGATTTTCGGGAAACCTCTATAGATTGATCCCCTTACCAAAGATTTAGATGGTTCCCGACCAATTACTGCTAGGTTTCTTGTAGAACGGGACATTACTCAATCCCTCCCTGATGAGATGTGGATTAGGTCCACTCATAATGGGTATTGGGTTAAGCCTATTCTTAAACGACACACCTTATGCTGTCCTCATTGTAGGATGTTTGGGCACAGTGCTGCTCAATGCTATCACTTGCACCCTGAGCTCAGGAGAGTTCGTATAGAGAAACCTAAAGCTGGTTCCATCCACATCAATCCACATTTGGATCCCAGCACTGTGGCTGTAGAGGTGCCTGGGAATATCGTTGAACATAACCTTGAGGGAGAAGGCTTGGTGGATGAGGGTGTTCATATGACCCCTCCTGTCATTGAAGAGCCGGTTCCCACTGTTGCTGAGGGTAGTACTAAGTTGAAGGGTATTGTGGTCAACCCTTTTGTACCTGGTATCACTGATTCTGATAACTTCACTGCTGAGATCAATCAGGTTAATGATGTTAACGATGAGGTTTCTGTGCCTTTAGTACATCTTGGGGTGGGTGTTATGGGACAACAACATGTTGATGAAGTTTGCTCTGCTCCTAGACATCCCACCTCGATGATGTCAGAGGCCGGCACTTTAATTCGACATGCAAGTTTGGGTGATGTCCCTCCTGTTTTGGAACCTCAGTTGACAGCTGTCACTGAGCTCCTTGGAGAGGAATGGGTGGTGCAAAAGTCCCGCCGTAAAAAGAAAAAAGGATCTTACGAATTGACCAACCTAGGTGTTGGGTGTGACATTGAAGGAAGCAAAAATTATCACTCCGAGGAAGAAGGTAGACTAACCCGAACTAGGGCTCCTTGTATATACATGTTTAATGTCATAATCTGGAATATCAGGGGAGTTGCAGATCCTTACTCCCTTGGTAGATTAAAATTGCTAACAAGGATCCATAAGGTCGATATGTTTGCTATTTTGGAGCCTATGATTTCTTCCAATGAGCTTCGCGTGATGGGAAAGTTTAAGCAGTTTTCTTGCTTCCAGAATTGCTCCAATAAAATTTGGATTTTTGGCGAAAGCATATTTCTCTTGAAATTATTGTGGATGATGGCCAATTTATTCATACTTATTTTCTGTTGATGAATTCTCAGGTTGGTTAACTTTTGTTTACGCTAGCACTCACCTTCCCGCTCGACATGAGTTGTGGAGGAAAATTACTGATATGGGTAGTATTATCCCGGATAGATGGATGGTGGGAGGAGATTTTAATATGGTTATGAATAACTGTGAAATGTTGGGCGGTCGTCGCCCTGATGCTTCTCTCATGAATAGGTTCGGGAAGGTTATGGCCGATGCTGGCCCATCGGATTTGGGGTTTGCTGGATCCAGATTTACCTGGAAGAGAGGTAAAATTTTTGAACGTCTAGATAGGTGTTTTGCTAATCAAGCCTGGATGTCTTCTTACGGGTTCACTCAGGTTCAACATCTTTGTAGTTCAAGCTCCGATCATAAACCACTATTGCTTTCTTTTAATCATTTTAAGAAAACCGCTAATTATCACTTCCATTATTAAAATGTCTAGTCTAGACATGAGGGTTTTTTACGGTTGGTTAAGGATAATTGGAAAATTGATGACATTGAGAATGCGTGGTTTCGTCTGTGGAAATTACATAAGAAGGTTGCTTTCGCTTTCAGGACTTGGAATTGGAATGTGTTTGGTGATATTCACGCCAAGGTCCGCAATGCTGAGCAACGGGTTATGGATCTTCAAGCGATTAATGAAGCTACTAGTGAAGTTATGTCTCAGCTTCATGTGGCTCACTCTAATTTATTGGAAGCTTTGCTTTGGGAGGAGGATTATTTGCAACAGAAAGCGGGTGAGGTTCATTTTGCTCAAGGTGTGGTGACGACGGGAAGAGATTGATGTGGAATGTCGATATTGAGGAGTCGACATCTAATATTAGCCTAATATTATTCCTAATGTTGTTTATCCAGATTTGTTTAGATATTAAGTCTTAATGAATTAGACTTCATCATGGTTTGTGTTTATTTAAACCTTAGTTAATTAAGGTTTAATGATTTAATTAAGTCTAATGTAATAGACTTAATTAAGGTTTATGTGGGATTTGGGTTAGACTTAAGTTCATGTCAGAATGAATCTTAAGTATGATTTAACTTAAGTCTAATGTGGGTTAGACTTAAGTTAGGTTTGAGTTAGGTTTGAACCTAAGTTTGGTTTGACTTAAGTCTAATATGGGTTAAACTTAAGTTAAATTTTGAGTTTAGGTTGAGTTAGGTTCAATTCAGGTTAAACCTAGACTTAAGGTCGACTTAAGTTCAATATGAGTTGAATTTAAGTTAAGGTTTGAGTTTAAGTTAGGTTCAAGTTAGGTTGAACCTAAGTTTGGTTTGACTTAAGTCTAATTTAGGTTAGACTTAAGTTAGGTTTAGGTTTGACTTAGGTTCATGTCGGGTTGAACTTAAGTTTGGTTTGACTTAAGTATAATGTAGGTCAGACTTAAATTAGGTTTAGGTTTGACTTAGATTCATGTCGAGTTGAACCTAAGTTTTGTTTGACTTAAGTTTAATATAAGTTAGACTTGAGTTCAGGTTTAGGTTTGACTTAGGTTTATGTCAGGTTGAACCTAAGTTTGGTTTGACTTAAGTCTAATGTAGGTCAGACTTAAATTAGGTTTAGGTTTGACTTAGATTCATGTTGAGTTGAACCTAAGTTTGGTTTGACTTAAGTCTAATATAAGTTAGACTTGAGTTCAGGTTTAGGTTTGACTTAGGTTTATGTCAAGGTTGGACCTAAGTTTGGTTTGACTTAAATCTAATGTAGGTTAGACTTAAGTTAGGTTTTGGTTATGTTAGATTCAATATAAGTTGAACCTAACGTTTAAGTTAACTTGAGTTCAAGTTAGATTGTATTCAGGTTATATTAGATTTAATATGAGTTAAGTTTAATTGTTTAAGGTTAATTAAACCTATTTTAGGTAAGGTTTAATTGATTAATTAGACTTAATATGGGTTAAGTCTAATTATTTAAGGTTAATTAAACCTAATTTAGGTAAGGTTTAATTGATTTAATTATACTTAATATGGGTTAAGTCTAATTGTTTAAGGTTAATTAAACCTAATTTAGGTAAGGTTTAATTGATTTAATTAGACTTAATATGGGTTAAGTCTAATTGTTTAAGGTTAATTAAAGCTAATTTAGGTAAGGTTTAATTGATTTAATTAGACTTAATATGGGATAAGTCTAATTGTTTAAGGTTAATAGGTTTAAATGATGTTTTAAACCTAATTAAGTCTAATTTTGTCATATTAGACTTAATTGATTAAGCTTAAGGTTTAATAGGTTTAAATGATGTTCTAAACCTAATTAAGTCTAATTTTGTCATTTTAGACTTAATTAATTAAGATTAAGGTTTAATAGGTTTAAATGATGTTCTAAACCTAATTAAGTCTAATTTTGTCATTTTAGACTTAATTAATTAAGCTTAAGGTTTAATAGGTTTAAATGATGTTCTAAACCTAATTAAGTCTAATTTTGTCATTTTAGACTTAATTAATTAAGCTTAAGGTTTAATAGGTTTAAATGATGTTTTAAACCTAATTAAGTCTAATTTTGTCATTTTAGACTTAATTAATTAAGCTTAAGGTTTAATAGGTTTAAATGATGTTCTAAACCTAATTAAGGGTCTGTTTGGGGCAGCTGCAGCTTATTCAGCTTATTCAGATAAGCTGCTTATTCTGATAATCTGCTGATAGTGTACTGATTCAAATAAGCAGTCTGTCTGTTTGGTTTGAGCGTTTGGAAAACAGCTGATTCGCAATTGTTTATGAATAAATGACTCTTATGCCCCTAAAATGAATAAGCTGCTGAGCTGTTTGGTTTCTGCGGTTTAAGAACGGCTTATTTGCAGCTGTTTGTAGAAAAACAAATGTTTCCACTCTTCTTTATTGTTAAAATTATTTTAAAATAGAAAATCATATTTTAAAATATAAGATCTTATTTTGAAATATAAAACGTATTTTAAAATATAAAATCATATTTTCAAAGCTATAAGGAATCCATTAAATTTCTATTCATTTCAAACTTTAATGATAGTCAAGTAGTGCTTATTATAAATATCCATATTTGAAGCAATCTGAAATAAAATCAATAATATGGCTTTAAATATCACATGATGGAACATAATGGAACCAAGTATAGTATTTGTAATCTATATTATCATTCTATCTTAATGGAACATATCAAAGTAAGGGGGTGCTTGTACTCTCTACAATTGAAAAGCTATAGGGCTGCTTGTCCAACAAAACAGGCTTCACAATTCAAATCGCTCTATCCACCCAAATTACATAAAACATAAAACATGAAAGAGAACTTTTGATGCATATGTAAAGTGTCAGATATGTAAATACATAAGAATTAAGTGACATTAATGTATAAATCTTTTTAATTATGAGATGGAAACAAAAGAGGTAACTTGCTCATCCGGCATCCAAATCACATGCAATTCCCTAAACCCCTTTAATGCCAACTGCTCATCCCCTTCATAAAAAATAGAGATAAGGTTCTTCATTCCATAAAAAATTACAGAAGGAATACATCATGTGATTCCCTATCATTATTCCATCTTTAAATATTAAACGAGCCAAATGTGTAATCTGAGAAAGCCGATGGAAAGGGAAGGAGAAAAATAGTGAGATCTAGGAGCGATCGAAGGAGATCAAGGGAGATCGAGGGAGATCGAGGGAGATCTTGCAATGCCGGCTTCACTCAGAGATGGATCTGGAGGCGATGGATCTGGAGGTGAACTTCGGCAACTGCCGGAGAACGATGGACGGCGACTGCGATGGAACCCTGAGGGACGGCGACTGCTTGTGACTGCGGGCGAGAGCGAGAGCTGAGGGCGAGAGCTGAGGGCGATGGATCTGGCGGCGAACTTCGGCAACTGCGGGAGAACGATGGACGGCGAGTGCGACGGAACCCCGAGGGACGGCGACTGCGGGTGAGAGCGATAGCTGAGGGCGAGAGCAGAGGGTGACAATGGGGATTTGAGAGTATAACGCGATTTGAGTCGCGGGACGCGCATAAAGGTCCGCTTATCCCTCCGCTAGTAAAATTTCTCCGCGCTTATTCTGCGGTTTTATTAAGTGGGCGTCGAACGGATTTTCCAAACACCACTTCTGCTTTTTCATACCGCCACCGCACCCATTAAGCTGTTCCAAACGGGCAGTAAGTCTAATTTTGTCATTTTAGACTTAATTAATTAAGCTTAAGGATTAATAGGTTTAAATGATGTTCTAAACCTAATTAAGTCTAATTTTGTTATTTTAGACTTATTTAATTATGCTTAAGGTTTAATAGGTTTAAATGATGTTCTAAACCTAATTAAGTCTAATTTTGTCATTTTAGACTTAATTAATTAAGCTTAAGGTTTAATAGGTTTAAATGATGTTTTAAACCTAATTAAGTCTAATTTTGTCATTTTAAACTTAATTAAAGTTTTCCATTAGCCTGTCATAGATTAGATTCATTTCAAACTTAGATTATTCAGGAAACTAAGCTAAGTTTATAAAAGGTTATTTTTAGGATTAAAATCATTTAATTAATAAAGACTTTTAATCCTAAAATTCAAAATGTCATTCAAAATTATTTCTATGACTTAGAAATGGTTTTCTTAGGGTTATTATGCTGTTGCTCTAGTATTTCTAGTCATTTCCATTTTATTTTTCTTAATTTTCAATTTTTTATAATTATTATTTAAAATAATTACAAAAGACTTGAAAATTAGAGAAAAGTACCATAGACATGTTTTCTGTCCTTGGAAAAATCATGAAAGATCCCTAAGAGTATAAAGATAAATGCCTCAAAGTTTCATATTTTTTTATTTATAAATAATTTTTAATAATTAAAATACTCCGAGAGTATTTAATTATTTAAAAATTAAATAATGGGAACAAAATTATGATTTTTATTTCATAATTTTTTTCTCTTCAAGAGCTTTCCAGAGGTATTTTTATCATATTTTTGTGACCTCTAGATAAAAAGATATTAAATTTTGAAGTTTTTAAGGTTAAAATTAATTTTAACCAATTTCACACCGCCAAACTCACCTCCCGCCGACGCGTGTCCTCATACGCGTCGAACGGGCGGGAGGATCCGCTGCGGGAGGCCAAACACAGGACACCGCGGAGCGCGATCAGCGTCGTTCATCCCGAAACACGGGATCGAACGGCTGAGATAATTTGAATAAAAATTCGAATTATTTCAAGCCGTTAAACTTCAAACCTTAATATCTTACTCATTTCTTAATGAAATTGAGTGATTTTTGAACCCATGGAATCATCTAAACATGTAGAATATTTCCATATGGTGATGTAACATTTCTGGGCTAATATAACACATGATATTTCAAAAATACGAATTATTTTGTAAAAAATAATTCCTTACCTTTGCCACAAGCAAATCAAGCTAGATCAGACCTTGTAGTTGTCTTCTAGGACCCCAATGGAAGATTATTACTGCAGTAATTTGATCCAGAAGTCGGCCTGAAAGAAGAATTTTGAAGAGGTGGCTGGTTTGGGCTATTTTTGAAATTTGATCAAATTGGCTCGATTGGGCTCAATCTATGGCTTGGATTTGATCCTAATGGATTGTTAAGACTCTTGGCAAGAGTTTTTATGTTGGGACCAAGGAGATTTGTTCAGCCTATAGGTCTTACAAATTTTTTTTCTTCTCTCCTTCTAGGCTCAGGTTTGGGCTCTATTTATAGCCAAGGGGAGGCCATGGCTTAGCTTAGGTTGTTCTAGGGGAGTTTTTATCTCCCCTATTAACCCATTGGAGGAGGAATTCAGCTGAGAGGATAGGCATTGTTGCTTCTCCCAAGCTTTCCATGATGAGCTCAATGTTTTGGCTCTCCTCCATTGGATCATGCAAGGGGTTATAAGTGAGTCGTAATTTCTTCTCCTTATGAGCTTACACATCACCCTCTAACCTTGACAAATGGTGACACATATGCTCTCTTCTCATGATTCCATTTAACCATGGTGAGGGGTGGGTTTAAGCTTGGTTCTCTCTCTATCGGCTAGCTTAGGAGGTGGGAGATGAGGCTTGGTGTCGGCCAGCCACCTCATGGCTAAGTAAGGTGTGTCATGGCTTAGGGTGAAGGAGGAAGAGACACCTCATTTTACCCATCATGATGGATGTTAACCCATGGTTAAATTAATTTAAGCTAAGCTTTATTATGTGGTAATATATCTCATGGTAAACTTAATTTAGTCTTAGCCTAATTAATTATGGGAAGGCCATGTGTCATCTTATGTCTTTTCTTTTTCTTTTTTTTAATTTAATTTCCATTTTAATTAATCATGTTATTAACTAAAAATTGTTGGAAATTATTTTATTAATCAATTTATTAATTGAAAATAATTTCAAATTAATTAATTGATTAATTTTATTATTTTTGTTATTTTATAATTTTAATTTAATTTTCATTTTAATTAATTATGTCATTTAATTAAAATATTGAAAATTAAATCATTAATCATTTTAATTAATCAAAATAATTTTGAAATTAAGTATTTGATTAATTTTGTTGTTTTTATTTCATTTTTTTATCTATTTTGATTAAAATAGATAAATGTTGACCAATTTTGACCTAGGTTGACTCAAGTCAGGCTAGGTTGATCAATTTAATTTTAAAATGTCCAATGTGATCTTTTTAACCTTGTCCGGTTGATTTGATCACGATGATTTGTAGTTTTGTCATTGTGGGGTTTTAAACATGTTATTGGATCAAAGGATTGACTATGGGGTCAACGAGGATTGGTCATTGGGTCTAGTTGACCATTTTGACCAAAGTTGACTTTTAGGTCAAAGAGTGACCTATGTGGTCAACAGGGGTTGGTCATTGGGTCTGGTTTGACCATTTTGACCAAAGTTGACTTTTTAGGTCGAAAGGTGACTTCATGGGTCAACAGGGTTGATCATTTGGTCCGGTTTGACCATTTTGACTAATGTTGACTTTTAAGTCGAATGGGTGACCGATGAGGTCAACAAGGTCGATCATTTGGTGCAGTTTGACCATTTTGACCAAAGTTGACTTTTTAGGTCAAAAGGGTGACTATAGGTTCAACAGGGTTGGTCATCGGGTCCGGTTTGACCATTTTGACCAATGTTGACTTTTTATGTCGAAAGGGTGACCTATTGGATCAACGAGGTTAGTCATTAGGTCGATTTGACCATTTTTACCAAAGTTGACTTTATAGGTCGAAAAGGTGACCTATATGGTCAATAGGGTTCATCATTAGATCTGGTTTGACCATTTTGACCAAAGTTGACTTTTTAGGTCGAAAGGTTGACTATGAGATTAATCAGGGTTGGTCATTAGTCGCGGTTTGACTGATTTGACTACATGTTGACTTTTAGGTCAAAAGGGTGACTCTGTAGAGTCAATGAGTTGGTCATCGGGTCCGGTTCGACCATTTTGACTAATGTTGACTTTTAGCGTGAAAGGTTACTGTCATAGTGTCAACGGGGTTAGTCATCGGTGCCGTTTGACCAATTTGACCAAAGTTGACTTTTTAGGTCGAAAGGGTGACTTATAGGGTCAACAGGGTCGGTCATTGGGTCTAGTTGACCATTTTGACCAAAGTTGACTTTTTAGGTCGAAAGGTTGACTATGGAGTCAATGAGGTTGGTCATTAGTCGGTTCGTTGATTAATTTGACCAATGTTGACTTTTGTAAGTCAAAAGGTGACCTACTGGAGTCAACAGGGTTAGTCATTGGGTGCTGTTTGACCATTTTGACCAAAGTTGACTTTTTAGGTCAAAAGGTTGATCCTATAGGTCAACAGGGTTAGTCATTGGGTCTGGTTTGACCATTTTGACCAATGTTGGCTTTTTAGGTCAAAAGGGTGACCTATTGGGTCAATAGGGTTGGTCTTTGGGTTAGATTTGACCATTTTGACCAAAGTTGACTTTTTAGGTCAAAAAGTATTGACTTATTATAAATGAGGTCAACAAAAGGGCCCCAAATATGTGTAGAATACTATATAAGTATTCTGCACATATTGGTGTTGACCGAAATGGTCTAGGAAATGTTTTATAACAATCTGGAAAGGAGTGGGTATCATACCGCTCCAAGTGGATGTCAAATGTCTTGTCTATTGGTTCTGAGAAGGAATGTTTTTCTTGTGTTTAGAGAAGGGATTCACTGGGAGAGAAAACGGATGTCATACTAAAAAAATGTTAATGTCGATATTTTGTTTAAAGGAATGCCGTGATTTCCGTGTCGAGAAAGGACTTATGTCCTATAACCTGGAGAGAGAAAATAGACGTCATTTTTCTATTTTCTCAAAATGCCAATGTCAAGATTTGGTTAGATGAAGCCACGATTTCAGGTGTCGGGAAAGGACTTACATCCAATAACCTAGAGAGAAAATAGATGTCATTTTCTATTTTCCTCAAAATGTCAATGTCAAGATTTGGTTAGAGGAAATGCCATGATTTCCATGTCGTGAAAGCGACTTACATCCAATAACTGGAGAGAAAAAATAGATGTCATTTTTTATTTTCCTCAAAATATCAATGTCAAGATTTAGTTAGAGGAAAGCTATGATTTCCGTGTCAGGAAAGGACTTACATCCAATAACTGGGGAGAGAAAATAGATGTCATTTTCTATTTTCCTCAAAATGTCAATGTCAAGATTTCGTTTGAGAAATGCCATGATTTCCGTGTCGGAAAGGACTTACATCCAATAACCATGAGAGAAAATAGATGTCATTTTCTATTTTCCTCAAAATGTCAATGTCAAGATTTGGTTAGAGGAAAGCAATGATTTCCGTGTCGTGAAAGCGACTTACATCCAATAGCTAGAGAGAGTAAGTGATGTCATTTTCTATTTTCCTCAAAATGTCAATGTCAAGATTTGGCTAGAGGAAAGCAATGATTTCCGTGTCGTGAAAGCGACTTACATCCAATAACCGAGAGAGAAAATAGATGTCATTTTTTATTTTCCTCAAAATGTCAATGTCAAGATTTGAATAGAGGAAAGTCAAGATTTCCATGTCAAGAAAGGACTTACATCCAATAACTGGAGAGAGAAAATAGATGTCATTTTCTATTTTCCTCAAAATGTCAATGTCAAAATTTTGTTATGAGGAAAGCTCATGATTTTCGTGTCGTGAAAGGACTTACATCCAATAACCTGAGAGAGTGGCGAACTCACTAATATTTTCGATGGGAATATCCGCTCGGGGTTTTGACTTATATAGGTCGAATGATAATTCTCATGTTTAGTTATCACAAGTTATTCATTTCATCATTAAAATTTATTTTATTATTTTTAGGACTCCGTCGACATATCATGTACAATGGGGAACATTTTTCCAGCATTTCATTTTATTTCCATAAAAAGGTCACCAGTACATATTATCGCAAGCAAAAGCTAACGGTACATATATGTGTACATATCATATAGCGTGCTGCAACAAACTACTGATATTTTACATACCAATAGCTACCGATATATCACACATCGACAACTATAGATATATCACATTTCAAAAGTTCTTATATATGTCATAACATAGCTTCGGATGTTAACGTATCGTCCATAAACGTCCTACACTCCAAAACATTATTTATCGAACATGTTTCGTGTGTTTAGACATTTATGGGATTATGGTAATACTAAAGGTTTCAGATTCTCCAAGTTCCGGATAGCTTTATATCCAACCGGTCGTTTGTCCGGCTTCATCCGTCGCAAAGTGATCGAGATGCGTGGCTTATCGACGCCGGGTATGCAGGTGTTTTACAAAGTCTCGCACCGTTCCCTTGAAATAGGAGAACTGATCCTCGAGTTAAAAGGATACGACATGTTCCTTCAAATTCTCCAGGTCCGAGAATCTATATCTCCCTCCCAAACACAATAGAGCAGCGGTTCATTAAAGACACCCTGCAAAAGGGTCTTTCGAAGTCGTGACTATCAATATGAGGAGGGATACAATCTCCTTCATCATACATGTTGATGATGCAATGCTATCGGGAACACAATCTGCAGGTATGATCCCCCAAGTGATGAGTCGTCTGATAATTTGAATTATCACAGTGGGTAAAAGATGAACTTGTTCGTGTCGCAAAATTCCGGGGAGATTTCCTTCTTTGTCTTTTGCATAATTGTAACAACACCCATATTGAATGGTTTGTCTGCCCTTGCCACGAATCCATTTATTGGGTTCAGAATAAGTTTTCCTTCGAAGGTGTCCAGCCCTACCCTGATTTTGGGCTTTTGTAATATGATCAATGATAGCAGCTTGTTCATCCTCATCAAATATCCTGGTAAATAGTTTAAGACCATCCAGAATATTTATTGTCCTTTTGTTCACATGCTTATATTGTTCAAAGGTTCTCCATTCGATAGCACGAATTCGTCGCACCTCTTCCCTTGAGTGATTCTTTCTGTCAACTTTCTTATCTGACACCTTCAAACTCTGAGCAGGTGTGACTGATGGTGAAGTGATAATCGCTTTCCCATCTTGATTTTTCTTTGTAGGATCTAGATTTGTCGTTTCTAATGCAGAATTTATTTCTTCAAATGGAGTATTAATAGTTCGTGATTTCGATTGACTAATATCCTCCATATTTTGTTTTTCTTGTAATTGTTTTTGAAGCTTCAGTTGTTTATTATGATTTCGTCTCTGTGATCTAGTAAGTCTTGTTGCCATATTTTTTGTACCCGATGTAGATACTCCTTGTACTGAAGTAGTAATGAATTCTTGCTCATCTGAGCTATCACTGATTGTGAAGTCATACTCTTCGGGTTGTCGGAGTTTGAATTCTATCAAAGGTGTTTGCGCATTAACTTCATTATGATTCACCAGATAAAGTAACGATCCATGATATATGGATTCAACCTGCAACAGGTCAAAGTTGAAATGAATTCTGGTTCCCTCGTCCATGTGTCGACGGTCCAAGGCGAAGGTCATATTATTTTGAAATGAGAAAAATAGTCTGTCTTCAGATATTTTTCCTGAAAATAATAAGACAAAATGACATTTTAGCCTTTTAAACATTTGTTCAACAAATGAAACGTATGTCATAAAAAAATTAAAGATGATTTTGGAAAGAAGAATTTATTGTCCCAGCTTATAAATAAGTCGTTATTCATTTTTATTTTTATGTCGCATAGTATTTCTTTAGAAAACGTCCATTCGATCGGAGGCATGGATTCTTTCTCCTCGACAATCCACCGCTGGTAGGATCCTCCCGAATATGTCTTTTCAATTACATATGGGCCCTCCCATATTGGTTCAAATTTACCACCTATCTATCGATGAGCTAAGTATAGTCTTCGAAGAACTAAAACTAATTCGCCGATTCGAAAGGTTCTGGGGCGAACTAATTTGTCGTGAGCTCGTATCATTTTTGCTTCGATACAGCTCGAGATTTTGTTGGGCTTCGTAGACGTTTGCCTTCCAAACTTTCAAGTTCTTCAAGTCGTAGTTCCAAGCATTTTCTTCTTCGCTTATTTTGTTTGCTATCGCAATTCCGAGAGAAGGAATTTGGACTTCATGTGTTAAAATGGCTTCAAAACCATATACCGAAGCAAATGGTGTAGACTGTGTTGGAGTTCGGTATGTAGTTCTATAAGCCTATAAAGCTTCTATTAATCGTTCATGCCACTGTCTTGGGCTGTTATTCAACGTCTTTTTCAAGATTTGAACCAATGTTTTATTGAAAGCTTCGGCTAATCCATTGGCTTTAGGGTAATAAATTGTGGAGTACCTCCAATCAATCCCGTGTCTTTGGATAAAATTATTCATTTTCGTGTTTTTGAAGGCTAATCCGTTGTCTGATATGACCCTTCGAGGAATTCCAAATCTATAAACGATATGTGTTTTAAAGAAATGAAGAACTTGTTCTGCCTTAACTTCTCTAAGTGGTATTGCTTCTGCCCACTTGGAAAAATAGTCGTGGCCGCTGTAATAAATTTATGACCCTCGGAAGATGGAGGATCTATATGGCCCACTATGTCGGTACCCCAACATTCAAATGGCCATGATGCAATAGTCAGGTGTAGGACATTTGGAGGTCGATGTAAAACTACCCCATGTATTTGACATCGATGGCATTTCTTTGCAATGTCAAGGCAATCGGCCATCATTGTCGCCAATAATAACCCATTCTTTTTATTTTCATTTTCATTTTGGGCCCGTGATTGATGTGCACCACATAAACCCGAATGAACTTCCTTAACAATCTTCGAGCTTCAACTTGGTTTAAACATCTTAACCACATTCGATCAAAAGATCGTTTCGTAAAGAATATCATTTATTAGAGCATATGATAACGCTCTTTGTTTCGATATGGTCGGCAATGAAGTGTTTTCAGTGTAATTTTCCAATTAGTAATATTGGATGATTGGTTGTCGCCAATCATCATTTTCGTCATTTATTGTCATTGTCATGTTTTCACCGATTTTATGTAAATTATCCATATCAATTTGAGAAAGAACTTGTCGTCCTCTTATAAAGATCGGTATGTCGTCTTCTTCTGGACATGCGAATTCGTTTGCAAGTTTTGCGAGAGCATCTGCGTAGAGAATCGTCTCGTCCTCGGATTAAGAAGAATGTTACATCAGAATTTGTCAAGTAAATTTTAGAGTGTAACGAGAATACCGTTCAAGTCATGACTTCAAAGTTTTGTATTTGCCACACAATTGATTAATAATCAACTCGGAATCCCAAGATGTCGATATTTTTAATTTCCATCAATATTGTTAATTCTAGACCGGTTATGAGCGCTTCATAATCGACTTCATTATTTGTGCATGGTTCTGCCAAATGATAGGAAAAAGGAATTCAAATGGCCATGATGCGTCGTTCATCCCGAAACACGGGATCGAACTACCGAGATAATTCGATTAAAAATTCGAATTATTTCAAGCCGTTAAACTTCAAATCTTAATATCTCACTCATTTCTTAACGAAATCGAGTGATTTTTGAACCCATGGAATCATCTAAACATGTAGAATATTTCCATACGGTGATGTAACATTTCTGGCTAATATAACACATGATATTTCAAAAATACGAATTATTTTCTCGAAAATAATTCCATACCTTTCGCTACAAGCAAATCAAGCTACGATCGTACCTTATAGTCTGTCTTCTAGGACCCCAACGGAAGATTACTCGTCGCAAGTAATTTGATCCGAAGTCGGCCTTAAAGGAGAATTTCAAGAGGTGGTCGGTTTTGGCTATTTTTGAAATTTGATCAAATCGTCTCGATCGGGCTCAATCTATGGCTTGGATTTGATCCTAATGGATTGCTAAGACTCTTAGGAAGAGTTTTTATGTTGGGAGCAAGGAGATTTCGTGCACTTATGGTCTTACAAATTTTTTCTTCTCTCCTTCTAAGTGCTCGTGCTCGGGCTCTTTTCATAGCCAAGGGGAGGCCATGGCTTAGCTTAAGTTGTTCTGAGGGAGTTGTTATCTCCCCTATTAACCCATTGGAGGAGGAATTCGGCCGAGAGGATAGCATTGTTGCTTCTCCCAAGCTTTCCATGATGAGCTCAATGTTTTGGCTCTCCTCCATTGGATCATGCAAGAGGTTATAAGTGAGCTGTAATTTCTTCTCCTTATGAGCTTACACATCACCCTCTAACCTTGGCAAATGGTGACACATATGCTCTCCTCTCATGATTCCATTTAACCATGGTGAGGGGTGGGTTTAAACTTGGTTCGCTCTCTATTTGCTAGGTTAGGAGGTGGGAGATGAGGCTTGGTGTTTGCCGGCCACCTCATGGCTAAGTAAGGGTGAGTCATGGCTTAGGGTGAAGGAGGAAGAGACACCTCATTTTAGCCATCATGATGAATGTTAACCCATGGTTAAATTAATTTAAGCTAAGCTTTATTATGTGGTAATATATCTCATGGTAAACTTAATTTAGTCTTAGCCTAATTAATTATGGGAAGGCCATGTGTCATCTTATGTCTTTTCTTTTTCTTTTTTTTTAATTTAATTTCCATTTTAATTAATCATGTTATTAACTAAAAATTGTTGGAAATTATTTTATTAATCAATTTATTAATTGAAAATAATTTCAAATTAATTAATTGATTAATTTTATTATTTTTGTTATTTTATAATTTTAATTTAATTTTCATTTTAATTAATTATGTCATTTAATTAAAATATTGAAAAATAAATCATTAATCATTTTAATTAATCAAAATAATTTTGAAATTAATTATTTGATTAATTTTGTTGTTTTTATTTCATTTTTTTATCTATTTTCGATTAAAATAGATAAGTGTCGATTAATTTTCGACTCTAGGTTGACTCAAGTCAACTTAAGTTGATCAATTTAATTTTAAAATGTCCAATGTGATCTTTTTAACCTCGTCTCCGTCGATTTGATCACAATATTTGTAGATTTTGTCATCATGGGGTTTTAAACATGTTATCGGATCAAAGGATCGACTTATGATGTCAACTGATCGATCATCGGGTCCAGTTTCGACCATTTTGACCAAAGTTGACTTTTAGGTCGTAAAGGTTGACCATGTGGTCAACGAGGTCGTCATTCGGATCCTGGGTTCGACCATTTTGACCAAAGTCGACTTTTTAGGTCAAAAGGTGACCATGTAGGTCAATCAGGTTGATCATCGGGTCCGGTTTGACTATTTTGACTAAAGTTGACTTTTTAGGTCAAAAGGGTGACCTATAGTGGTCAACAGAGATCGGTCATTCGGTCCTGGTTCGACCATTTGACTAACGCCGACTTTTTGCGTCAAAAGGCTGACTTATCGTTAACAGGTCGTGTCATTATCGTCGATTTGACCATTTTCGACTAAAGTCGACTTTTTAGGTCAAAAGGGTGACCTATATGGTCAATAAGGCTTGTTATCGGTCTCGGTTCGACCATTTCGACTGTAAGTTGACTTTTAGTCTGCAGTTGACTTATAGGTCAATGTGGTTGGTCATTATGGTCCGTTTGACTAATTTGACCACACGTTGACTTTTAGGTCAAAAGGGCGACTTGGTAGGTCAATCGATGGTTCGGTCATCATTTGATAATGTTGATTTTTATGTCAAAAGGTTACCTATAGGGTCAACAGGTCGTGTCATCGTCCGGTCTATCGACCAATTCGACCAAAGTTGACTTTTGTGTCAAAATGGTGACCTATAGGGTCAACATGGTTGGTCATTCGGTTCGGTTCGATCATTTTGACTAAAGTTGACTTTTAGGTCAAAAGTGTCGACTATGGGGTCAACATGGACTTGGTCATTCGGTCTGTTCGACTCAATTGACCAATGTTGACTTTTGAGGTCAAAAGGGTGACCTATGGGGTCACATGGCTTAGTCATTGGTCCGGTTTGACCATTTTGACCAAAGTCGACTTTTTGTCAAAAGGTCGACTTATAGGGTCAATAGGTTGATTATCTGGGTCGCGGTTTGACTCATTTTGTCCAACGTTGACTTTTTAGGTCAAAAGGGCGACCTATCGGTCAATCAGGTTTATCATCGGTTGATTCGACTATTTCAACTAAAGTCGACTTTTAGGTCAATAAGATATCGACTCATTATAAATGAGGTCAATAAAGTGCTCCTCAATATGTGTAGAATACTATATAAGTATTCCGCACATATTGGTGTTGACCGAAATGATCTAAGAAATGTTTTATAACAATCTGGAAAGGAGTGGGTATCATACCGCTCCTAGTGGATGTCAAATGTCTTGTCTGTTGGTTCTGAGAAGGAATGTTTTTCTTGTGTTTAGAGAAGGGATTCACTGGGAGAGAAAACGGATGTCATAATAAAAAAAAATGTCAATGTCGATATTTTGTTTAAAGGAATGCCGTGATTTCCGTGTCAGGAAAGGTCTTATGTCCTATAACTGGAGAGAGAAAATAGACGTCATTTATCTATTTTTCTCAAAATGTCAATGTCAAGATTTGGTTAGAGGAAAGCCATGATTTCCGTGTCAGGAAAGGACTTACATCCAATAACCGGAGAGAAAATAGATGTCATTTTCTATTTTCCTCAAAATGTCAATGTCAAGATTCGTTGTAGAGAAAGTCATGATTTCCGTGTCGGAAAGGACTTACATCCAATAACCTGAGAGAGAAAATAGATGTCATTTTTTATTTTCCTCAAAATATCAATGTCAAGATTTAGTTTGAGGAAAGCCATGATTTCCGTGTCAGAAAAGGACTTACATCCAATAACTGGAGAGAGAAAATAGATGTCATTTTCTATTTTCCTCGAAAATGTCAATGTCAAGATTTGTTCGAGGAAAGCCATGATTTCCGTGTCGAAAGGACTACTTCCAATAACCATAGGAGAAAATGATGTCATTTTCTATTTTTCTCAAATGTCAATGTCAAGATTCGGTTAGAGGAAACCATGATTTCCGTGTCGGAAAGGACTTACATCCAATAACCAGAGAGAGAAAATAGATGTCATTTTCTATTTTCCTCAAAATGTCAATGTCAAGATTTGGTTAGAGGAAAGCAATGACTTCCGTGTCAGGAAAGGACTTACATCCAATAATAAGAGAGAGAAAGTAGATGTCATTTTTTATTTTCCTCAAAATGTCAATGTCAAGATTTGTTAGAGAAAGCCACGATTTCCGTGTCAAGAAAGGACTTACATCCAATAACCGCAGAGAGAATAGATGTCATTTTCTTTTTCCTCAAAATGTCAATGTCAAGATTTGGTTAGAGGAAAGCCATGATTTCCGTGTCGCAAAGGACTTACATCCAATAACCGTAGAGAGAAAATAGCATGTCATTTTCTATTTTTCTCAAAATGTCAATGTCAAGATATGGTTAGAGGAAAGCCATGATTTTCGTGTCGAGAAAAGGACTTACATCCAATAACCGAGAGAGAAAATAGATGCCATTTTCATTTTCTCAAAATGCCAATGTCAAGATTTGGTTAGAGAAAGCCACGATTTCCGTGAAGGAAAGGACTTATATCCAATGTCCTGAGAGAGAAAATAGATGTCATTTTCTTTTTCTCAAAGTGTCAATGTCAAGATTTGTTAGAGAAAAGCCATGATTTCCGTGTCGGAAAGGACTTATATCCAATAACCCAGAGAGAGTAAAATAGATGTCATTTTCTATTTTCCTCAAAATGTCAATGTCAAGATTTGGTTAGAGGAAAGCCATGATTTTCGTGTCGTGAATGGACTTACATCCAATAACCGTGAGAGAGTGGCTAACTCACTAATATTTTTGTGGGAATATCCGACGGGTTTTCGACTTATATAGGTCGAATGATAATTCTCATGTTTAGTTATCACAAGTTATTCATTTCATCATTAAAATTTATTTTATTATTTTTAGGACTCCGTCGACATATCATAGACAATGGGGAACATTTTTCCAACATTTCATTTTATTTCCATAAAAAGGTCACCAAGTACATATTATTGCAAGCAAAAGCTAACGGTACATATATGTGTACATATCATATCGCGTGCCGCAACAAACTACCGATATTTTACATACTAACAAGCTACCGATATATCACACATCGACAACTATAGTATATATCACATGTCAAAAGTTCTTATATATGTCATAACATAGCTTCGCATGTTATCAGATCGTCCATAAACGTCCTACACTCCAAAACATTATTTGTCGAACATGTTTCGTGTGTTTAGACATTTTATGGGATTATGGTAACTCCAAAGGTTGTCAGATCCTCCAGTTCCGGTATAGCTTTGATATCCAACGTGTCGTTTTGTCAGGCTTCATCCGTCGCAAAGTGATCGAGATGCGTGGCCTATCGACGCCGGGTATGCAGTGTTTTACAAAATCTGCACCGTTCCCTTGAAATAGGAGAACTGATCCTCGAGTCAGAAGGATACGGCATGTTCCTTCAAATTCTCCGAGTCCGAGAATCTGTATCTCCCTCCCAAATACAATAGAGCAGCGGTTCATTAAAGACACCGTGCAAAAGGGTCTTTCGAAGTCATGATCGTCAATATGAGGAGGGATACAATCTCCTTCATCATACATGTTGATGATGCAATCTATCGGGAACACAATCTGCAGGTATGATCCCCCAAGTGACAAGTCGTCTGATAATTTGAATTATCACAGTGGGTAAAGGATCTACTTGTTCGTGTCGCAAAATTCGGGGAGATTTCCTTCTTTGTCTCTTGCATAATTGTAGCAACACCCATATTGGATGGTTTGTCTCGCCCTTGCCACGAATCCATTTATCGGGTTCAGAATAAGTTTTCCTTCGAAGGTGTCCAACTCCTACCCTGATTTTGGGCTTTTGTAATATGATCAATGAAAGCAGCTTGTTCATCCTCATCAAATATTCTGGTAAACAGTTTAAGACCATCCATAATATTTATTGTCCTTTTGTTCACATGCTTATATTGTTCAAAGGTTCTCCATTCGATAGCGACGAATTCGTCGCACCTCTTCCTCGAGTGATTCTTTTCGTCAACTTTCTTATCCGACACCTTCAAACTCGAGCTGATGTGACTGATGGTGAAGTGATAATCGCTTTCCCATCTTGATTTTTCTTTGTAGGATCTAGATTTGTCGTTTCTAATGCAGAATTTATTTCTTCAAATGGAGTATTAATAGTTCGTGATTTCGATTGACTAATATCCTCCATATTTTGTTTTTCTTGTAATTGTTTTTGACGCTTCGCCGTTTATTATGATTTCGTCTCTCGTGATCTAGTAAGTCCTTGTTGCCATATTTTTTGTACCCGATGTAGATACTCCTTGTACCGAAGTAGTCATGAATTCTTGCTCATCCGAGCTATCACCGATCGTGAAGTCATACTCTTCGGTTGTCGGAGTTTGAATTCTATCAAAGGTGTTTGCGTGATTAACTTCATTATGATTCACCAGATAAAGTAACGATCCGTGATATATGGATTCAACCTGCAACAGGTCAAAGTTGAAATGAATTCTGGTTCCCTCGTCCATGTGTCGACGGTCCAAGGCGAAGGTCATATTATTTTGAAACGAGAAAAATAGTCTGTCTTCATACATTTTTCCTGAAAATAATAAGACAAAATGACATTTTAGCCTTTTAAACATTTGTTCAAAGAATGAAACAAATGTCATAAAAAAATTAAAGATGATTTTGGAAAGAAGAATTTATTGTCCCAGCTTTATAAATAAGTCGTTATTCATTTTTATTTTTATGTCGCATAGTATTTCTTTAGAAAACGTCCATCGATCGGAGGCAGGATTCTTTCTCCTCGACAATCCACCAGCTTGGTAGGATCCTCCTGAATATGTCTTTTCAATTACATATGGGCCCTCCCATATTGGTTCAAATTTACCACCTATCTTTCGATGAGCTAGTATAGGTCTTCGAAGAACCAAAACTAATTCGCCGATTCGAAAGGTTCTGGGGCGAACTAATTTGTCGTGAGCTCGTATCATTTTTGCTTGATACAGCTCGAGATTTTGTTGGGATTGTAGACGTTTGCCTTCCGAACTTTCAAGTTCTTCAAGTCGTAGTCTAAGCATTTTCTTCTTCGCTTATTTTGTTTGCTATCGCAATTCCGAGAGAAGGAATTGGACTTCAAGTGGTAAAATGGCTTCAGAACCATATACCAAAGCAAATGGTGTAGACTGTGTTGGAGTTCGGTATGTAGTTCTATAAGCCCATAAAGCTTCTATTAATCGTTCATGCCACTGTCTCGGGCTGTTATTCAACGTCTTTTTCAAGATTTGAACCAATGTTTTATTGAAAGCTTCGGCTAATCCATTGGCCTTAGTGGTAATAAATTGTGGAGTACCTCCAATCAATCCCGTGTCTTTGGATAAAATTATTCATTTTCGTGTTTTTGAAGGCTAATCCGTTGTCTGATATGACCCTTCGAGGAATTCCAAATCTATAAACGATATGTGTTTTAAAGAAATGAAGAACTTGTTCGCCTTAACTTCTCTAAGTGGTATTGCTTCGCCCACTTGGAAAAATAATCAATGGTCGCTGTAATAAATTTATGACCCTTGGAAGATGGAGGATCTATAGGGCCCACTATGCTCGGTACCCCAACATTCAAATGGCCATGATGCAATAGTCAGTGTAGGACATTTGGAGGTTGATGTAAAACTACCCCATGTATTTGACATTGATGGCATTTCTTTGTAATGTCAAGGCAATCGGCCATCATTGTTGGCCAATAATAACCCATTCTTTTTATTTTCATTTTCATTTTGGGTCCAGATTGATGTGCACCACATAAACCTGAATGAACTTCCTTAACAATCTCTCGAGCTTCAACTTGGTTTAAACATCTTAACCACATTCGATCAAAAGATCGTTTGTAGAAGAATATCATTTATTGAGAGCATATGATAATGCTCTTTGTTTGATTCGTCGGCAATAAGTGTTTTCGTGTAATTTTCCAATTTGTAAATATTGGATGATCGGTTGTCGCCAATCATCATTTTCGTCATTTATCGTCATTGTCATATTTTCACCGATTTTATGTAAATTATCCATATCAATTCGAGAAAGAACTTGTCGTCCTCTTATAGAGATCGAGTATGTCGTCTTCTTCCTGACATGCGAATTCTTTTGCGAGTTTTGCGAGAGCATCCGCTAGTAGAATTGTCTCGTCTCGGGATTAAGAAGAATGTTACATCGTGAATTTGTTGAAGTAATTTCAGAGTGTAACGAGAATACCGTTCAAGTCGTGACTTCAAAGTTTTGTATTTGCCAGCAATTTGATTAATAATCAACTGGGAATCCCCGTAGATGTCGATATTTTTAATTTCCATCAATATTGTTAATTCTAGACCTGTTATGAGCGCTTCATATTCGGCTTCATTATTTGTGCATGGTTCTGTCAAATGATAGGAAAAAGGCATCATCGTTTTGTCTGGAGTAATGAAATTCAATCCTACTCCAAATTTGTCTCGGTATAATTGTCTCGTTTGTCTTTGTCTTTCCATGCGTATGATGCTCCGTCAAAGTAGAGTTCCCATCGTCGCACATTGGAATTTTTTATTTCGATATTTGTTCATCGTGTAAATCGTCATTAAGGGGTGATCTAGTTGGAATTGGATGTGCTGCTAAGAAATCGCCAGATTTGTCCTTCGACAAAGACGTAACTGGTACAAATGTTATATCAAATCGGAGTAAGATCATCGCCCATCTTGCTAATCTCCCGTAAAGTGTTGGTCGTGTTATTAAATATTGTAATGGGTTAACTTTTGAAATAAGAGTTACCTTATGAGAAAGCATATAATGCCTTAGTTTTTGAACCGCGAAGATCAAGGCTAAACAATGCTTCTCAATTGTCGGTATTTTATTTCCGTTGGAACTAAACAACGACTTAAATAAGATAATGCACTTTCTTTTCCCTCGTCATTTACTTGTGCTAATAAAGCTCCAAGTGAATTGTCCAATGCCGCGGTGTAAAGGATTAGAGGTCTTCCTAATACAGTGGCCGCTAAGACAGAGAGGGGTTGTCGTATATTGTTTAATGTTTTCAAAGGCGTGTTGGCATTTTTCATCCCACACAAATTTGGTATCCTTTCTAGTAAGGGCAGTGAGAGGTTGACATCTACCCGATAGATTGGAAATGAAACATAGTATATACGCTAATTTTCCTTTAAAGGATCTCAATCGGGTTAGATTTTTAGGAGGAGGCATATTCGAGATAGCTTCAATTTCGAGAGGATCAATTTCTATCCCACGATGCCGAACTACAAATCCTAAAATTTTCCCGAAGTGACACCGAAGGCGCACTTTAAGGGATTCATTTTAAGATTGTATTGTCGTAGTCGTTCAAAGACAATTCTCAAATCGTATATATGATCATCTTTTTGTTTACTATCGACAACCGTATCGTCGACATAACATTCGACTCGATTATGTATTAATTCATCAAAAATCCGTGTCATGGCTCTTCGATAGGTCGCACCGGCATTTTTTAGTCCAAATGGCATAACCTTATAACAATATATCCCCATGGGTGTCCGGAAAGCCGTATTCGCTTCATCCTCCGAAAACATCTTTATTTCGTTATATCCCGATGATCCATCCATAAAGGAGAATATCGCATGTTTTGATGCTATATCGACCATTAATTCAGGAATTGGTAAAGGAAATTCATCTTTTGACATGCTTTGTTCAAGTCCCCGAAGTCTATACGTACCCTTATCCGTCCATTTTTCTTTTTAACTCGGCACCACATCAGCTAACCATGTCTGATAATTCTCTTCTCGTATGAAGTCGCCTTCTATCAATTTTCGACTTCGCAATGACTTGTTGCTCTATTTCAACACGCATTCTCCTCGGAGCTTCGTTTAACCGGGATTGTGATTTGATTTATCCCAAGTTTATGGACTCGCGACTTCTGGAGACAAACCAGCATCTCGTCGTAAGTCCAAGCAAAACAATCTTTATATTCTATCAATAAGTCGAGTTATGTCTTTTGCTTCCTCATCATTAAGGAATGAACTAATAAAAGTTGGTTTTGGATTTTCATCAGCTTCCTAAATTTATTTCTTTTAATTCATCAATTGTCGATTTAATTTCTTCTTCCAATTCTGGAGGAGCATCTTCAATCGGAAGATCGTGTAATGATTCGAATCGTATTCTTCAGTCGATGGTCGACAAAATTTCGTGTCATCTAATGGTCCTGTAGTTCCAAATCCAATACCTTCTTTGGAGTTAGAATTTCGTTTATTATTATTCCACATTTGTTCAATGAAATGTGGTTGTTTTAAAGACCATTGTTCGAGCATTAAACTTTTTTGAATAAATTTTTGTGCCCAAGGAGAATACAACTCAAAAGGAATTTTCATTGATTGTGGAAGATTTTCATCTTCTATTTTTACATCATTTTCAAGCACAAGAGGAAGTAGAGCCAAGTCTAAACTTAATTGGCTTTTTGTCATCATTATATACTTCTTCGACTATTAGATTCTCAATCTTAGCAAATGAGATTGGAGTCAAAGTCATAGAATGTATATAATGATTGATTTTGTCATACATAGATTCAAATTGTCTTTCTTTATCTTCTTCTTCCAAAGATATTTTGAATCGAGGTTTCTTCGCAATCACGGATGTCGTTTCTTCTTCGTAGTCCAAGTGGATTTTGAATTTCAAGTGGTTTCTTCATTGTGACAATCGGATCTTCTTTCCCTCGTCCTCGTCCTCGAGTATGAGTTTGACGGGAAATAGTTCCTCTTGTCTTAATTGAAGAAGAATTCTTTTCACTTATTTTCTTTTCTTTGTTCTTTTCTTCCACATCCACCATTGTTTCTTTGGAAGACATTGTTTTATTTATAGAAGCATAATATGCTGCATCTTCATGTATACCGATTTCATGAATTGAAAATGGTTGCAGATCTCCTATAATACGACATTCCTGTCCTTTTCGTAGGTATTTTATACATTGGTGTAATGAAGAAGGAACCATTTTGTATTCATGAAGCCATGGTCTGCCAAGTAAGGCATTAAAAGAGGTGTCTGAATCAATAATATGAAATTTTGTTGTCGTTGCCAAGTCGACTATTTTTAAGAGTAATGTTATTGATCCAAGGGCCCGTTCTCCTCGCCGATCGAATCCTCGTAACATCATCGTATCCCTTGATAGTCGAGAGGCATCAATGTCCAAATATGCAAGAGTTCTCAAATTCATAATGTTGATCGAAGCACCCGGGTCAATAAGAACCCTCGAAAGTATTGTATCATTTATGTTCACCGTAATATACAAAGTGGACGATCGTGTTCGATTGTTCCAAGCAATAAGTCATTGTCGAGAAGGTAATCTTCGTTGATTCCTCTAATGGGTAAGCTTCATTTTGGGTAATACTAGCAAGTCGAGTTAAGCAAATATCTGGATCCGAAAGGGCCTTTATTAACGATTCTCTCATTTCTTCAGAAAGTATGAGAGCGTCATAGATGCTTAACTTCGCAGTAATTTTCTCAAATGAGCTAGTACGTTATAATCCACTTTGTTATGAAGATCATCCTTATTTCTTTCGGGGGTTCTGGGATGTATTGGAGGAATGATCTTGTCTGATGTGATTATTTGTTTTTCTTTTTCTTGTGGAATCATCCTAGGAGGTAAGATTTTTCCACTTCTCAAATTAATTTCAATTATTTCTTCAAGTTGATTATCCGACTCTTTAGTTTCTGAATCCGAGAATTCCAATTCTATGGAAATCGGAGTTCCTTGTAGTTGAAGTGTAGCAATGTCATTTTCATCTTTGTCGTTATCAAACTTTTCATCTGTATTTTCATTATTTTGGTTGTCTTTAGATTGATCATATACGATTTGAGTATCGTCTAT
This sequence comes from Papilionanthe hookeriana x Papilionanthe teres, assembly GCA_022702705.1. Taxonomy (NCBI): domain Eukaryota; kingdom Viridiplantae; phylum Streptophyta; class Magnoliopsida; order Asparagales; family Orchidaceae; genus Papilionanthe; species Papilionanthe hookeriana x Papilionanthe teres. Next base: position 72,554,999 of record CM040436.1, on the reverse strand, counting down.
GTGGTTAGAATTCAAATGATTATTCTCGAAACATCGCCCAAAATAGACAAAATATAAGCAAAACTAGGATTGTTATTATTCATGGTAGTAAAAAGGAAGTCATACAAAGTTATCTGTTCGAGGATTTTTCGTCCTTCACCCGACATAACTATCCTAAGTACAAGAGGAAAATGAACTAGAAGGTACAAAAGGAGTTGCAGCCCCTATACTTGGAAGACTTTCGATCTTTTCTGATTTCTTGATTTTCTTTTTCTTTTCCTTCGGGAAATTTTGTGATTTGATATTTAGCAAAGATCTCTTCGAAGTACTCGTCTTTGTTTCCGTGATCGAGTTTCCCTATCGAAATCATATCGACCGATCCTTTTTCGGTTCTTTCAAATATTCTTTCGGGATTATTATGTTTCCGTCTTTAAAATTACGCTCCAACCTGCTTCAAGACAAAACAGTCTTCAATTTTATGTCCAAGCATTTTGTGATAAGGACAATAATTAGGATTGTCTTTCATGTCAATTTCTGGTGGGCTTTTAGCTTCTGGTAGCTTAAATTCGGGCATTTTAAGGAGGCTACGAAATATTTTACTAACGGCTTCTATTTTAAATGAATATTCTTTATTCATTCTTTCGACCATTGTTTTCTTTTCGTTGGTACCGGGATTGGTTGTTGAAGTTGTAATTGAGGTGATGTCTGTGATGTCGAAGGATTCTTTCATTGTTGTTTCTTTTGTTCTGGTTGAATCTGCATCACCTGTTTACCTTTTTCTACAACATTTCTAGTTTCTTTTCAAATGTTTTGATAGTTTTTGGTCTTTTCAGTTTTCTCTGTTACACTCATCTCGCTTTGCTTCTTCTGGAGATTAGCGACTTTACCGAGTAGTTTTTCAAATGTCTTTATTGTGAATCCTTTCGAGCATAAAAGCTATAGGACCATGGATATTTTTAAGCAATATTCCAACGACCGTGTTGCTCTTGTAGTTGTGGTTCACATTTCATGCCGAGATTTCTCCAGCCGTAAAATATAATCCACTAAGCTTTCTCCCGGTTTTTGTTTTTCTACCACCAAATCACCAACAAGTGGTGTGATGTCGTGCTCCCGCAAAACGTCGAATAAAGAGGCTTTCAAGTTCCACAAAGGTTTTGACGGATCCATTGGGAAGTTCCGCATACCGACCGAAGGCAACTCCCGTGAGACCGTTAACAAATTGTCCGAAATAGAGAGCATCACTTCCTCCAAAGATTACAGCAATCTTGCTCTAAAATGTGCTAAGTGTTGTCTGGGATTACCCGTTCCATCAAACATTTTAAAGATAGGAGGAACAAAGCCTTTAGTGGTATCGAATAAAATCAAATTCCTTCCGGGTATGGTCTACCCTTTGGAGTTAATGCTCCAACTTTCACTCGAGCCATTGTTTCTTTAATTTTTTGTTCTACTAATTTTGTAATATCCTTTTCTAGAATTTCATTATGAGGAGAATTCTTTTTCTTTTCGAGTGCTTTCCTCAATATCTATTGGTTCTTCTTTATTTTCAAGGATATGAATAGCCTCCGTCCGATGATTTCAATGGCTGGAGATGGGTTCGTTGGTGGATTTTGCAAAGTTGTTACCAATTCTTCCATTTTTTGTTCAAGACGACTAATTTGTTCATCACGTTGTCGTATCACCGCTCGCAATTCATTGGTTGCCTCCTCTTCATTTGATTCTCGTGCTAAGGAAGTAGATCGTGTTTCTACCATGTTAACACTGGCAACATTTTCATTGGAACTATCAGAGGTATCTTTCTTCCTTTGCTCTGAAAGTTGTTTAATATCGTTTTTTAATTTCTTCAATCTTTCCTTAAATAATTTTGTAGAATGTTTTTGCAAGTTTATTCTTGTGAACTATTTGCAGGAGTGTTGGTGGTATCTGAATTTCTTTCAGATGATTTTCGTCTCCATACATTATTTTTAAGTAGAGGACGAGAATTTTCAGGTGGTGTATCGTATCCTGTGCGAGGATAATTTGCTTTTTGTAGCATTTGGACCAAATCCGACATTTTAGCAGTTGTATCTTCTGCTCCTGACATCAATTCATCATATCTAGCTTTGTCGTTTGTGACTACCACATCTTTTATTCTAGGTCCCAATCGAAATTATACTGGCACTCGAACACAATGTTTATCGGCTGGAAATTGATAGTCAGTTTCTGATAGTCGGATTTTCCATCGCTAAAATTCTCCTTTTCATGGTGTCGGAGACTCGCACAACCCATTTTGTTTAATAATTTAGATAAGTGAACATCTATCTTTTCGTGCTAACCTTTTAAACACCGAATATATAGCGACGAAACGGAGGAGAGCTTTTAGGTTGAAAGGAATTATCAGTGTATTCAACAGAATCGAATATATGGATTTTCTTCTAAAAAGGAAGGGTTTCCAAAATGTTCTATTGAAATTCGAGTGTTTCAAAATTATCATTTTCGTGCCACCTTTTCTTTCTTTTGAATGAAGGAGTTTTATGAATATTCTTCGAACAAGATCCAATCTCATACATAGATGATGGTGGAGCATCATCTTCCTCGTAAACTTGTTTTCCTTTCCTATCGACTTATCTTTTCATTTCTTCAAGGGTATTAGGTTCTTCGAGTGTATATTCGAGCAAATTTTCTCGTAAAATTCGGAAAGTCTTCATAAGGTTGTAAGTCAAATTCTTGGAAAGATTAGTGTATCGACTTGATATGGATTATCTAATATGAATTCCGTTTCACTAAATAATTCATAATCATTTTGATAAATGGGAGGATTTTCCTCTATTGGTATGTCAAAGTCTTCGAAAATAAGAAAAGATTGAATTCGGAGAATCCATTGCGATTTTTCTGAAATTTCAAGAAAAACGAATATTATTGACTTATTTATAAACTGGGAACTTATTTTTAAAATTCGAAATGAAAACAAATGATAACAAAAGATGAGAAGAAAGATACTCCCCAGCGGAGTCGCCACTGAATCTCTTGGTGACGACAGGAAGAGATTGGTGTGGAATGTCGATATTGAGGAGTCGCCATCTAATATTAGCCTAATTTTATTCCTATAAATCCCATGAAAGATTTGAGGAATTTAGGGCTAATAGTAGAAAAGGATGTTTATGACAATCCTTATAGAATAATATCCTGAATAATATATCCTAGAATTTTCATATAAAGAAAATCATGGAAAACCGTAGATTTCTATTGTGGGTTCTTTTGGATCTCCTATATAAGTAAGCTTCTATAGTTAATTACATCTTAAACAATTTTTAATTGTTCAAGAAAACTTCTGATTAATGTCACTCATTTATTTCCTAAAACTTTATTTTTAAGGAGAGATGTACCCACTATCACTCCTAAATGTCATGTCATATTTATTATTTTAAAGTTTTGATTTTGTTTTTCATGTCGTTATCTTAAAAGTTTTGTTGTTGTTTTCCATGTCGTTGTTTTGTTTTGTTTTGGTGACTATCCTAAAAGTTTTTGTTTTTGTCATGTCTTGTTTTGTTTTGTTTTGTGCTATCCTCAAGTTTTTGTTTTGTCTGCAACGTCGTCCTAGCAAAACGAGTTAGACATCCTATAACATGCAAAGAAAATCTAAGCAAAACTTGTTTTCATCCGGTAAAGAAAACATTGTCGAAAATAATGTCATGTTCATTGCCTTAATTTGTGATGTTTCGATTTAACATGTCCTGGATGCTCGGTTTATGTCAAATTATATTGATTAATGTTTAATTTTTTCGAAATATCGGATTAATTTCATTTAATATCGATATTTGTCAAATTTATATTTGAAATGTCAATTTTATGTCGGTTATGTTGATTTATGTCTGAAATATCAAATTTATGTCAGTTATGTTGATTTTGGTTTGAAATGTCAAATTTATGTCGATTATGTCGATTTTGGTTTGAAATGTCGAATTTATGTCGGTTATGTCGGTTTTTGGTTTGAAATGTCGAATTTATGTCGATTATGTCCGATTTAAGTTTGAAATGTCAAATTTATGTCGTTCGAATTTAAGTTTAAACATTAAATTTTCGAATTTATGTCTACGTTTGAATTTGAGTTGAAAGTCGAGTTAGATTAACTTCGTGTTACATATCTGTCATCTGAACTTAAGTTAAAAAGGTTTGATGTATACGATTAACTTCGAGTTCATGTCTTTCTGAACTCTAAGTTAAATTCAATGTTGATTGAATCTAATTAACTCGAGTTCATGTATGTCATTCGAACTTTAAGTTAAAAGGTTCGGTTTAATCGAGTAATGTACTTAATTAAGTTTTAAGCCTTGTTTAAATAGGACTTAAAGGGTTAATTAAATCTAATCAATTAGACTTAATTAGAATTTCAGACCATCTAAATCCTTTTTAGGTAAAGCTTAAGTTTTAATCAAGTCTAATTTGATTTAACCGAGATTTTTTTAGATATTAAGTCTTAATGAATTAGACTTCATCATGGTCTGTGTTTATTTAAACCTTAGTTGATTAAGGTTTAATGATTTAATTAAGTCTAATATAATAGACTTAATTAAGGTTTATGTGGGATTTGGGTTAGACATAAGTTCATGTCAGATTAAATCTTAAGTATGATTTAACTTAAGTCTAATGTGGGTTAGACTTAAGTTAGGTTTGAGTTAGGTTTGAACCTAAGTTTGGTTTGACTTAAGTCTAATATGGGTTAGACTTAAGTTAAATTTTGAGTTTAGGCTTGAGTTAGGTTCAATTCGGGTTAAACCCAGTACTTAAGGTCGACTTAAGTTCAATATAGTTGAATTTAAGTTAAGGTTTGAGTTTAAGTTAGGTTCAAGTTAGGTTGAACCTAAGTTTGGTTTGACTTAAGTCTAATGTTGGTTAGACTTAAGTTAGGTTTAGGTTTGACTTAGGTTCATGTCGTGTTGAACTCAAGTTTGGTTTGACTTAAGTCTAATGTAGGTCAGACTTAAATTAGGTTTAGGTTTGACTTAGATTCATATCGAGTTGAACCTAAGTTTGGTTTGACTTAAGTCTAATATAAGTTAGACTTGAGTTCATGTTTAGGTTTGACTTAGGTTTATGTCGGGTTGAACCTAAGTTTGGTTTGACTTAAGTCTAATGTAGGTCAGACTTAAATTAGGTTTTGGTTTGACATAGATTCATGTCGAGTTGAACCTAAGTTTGGTTTGACTTAAGTCTAATATAAGTTAGACTTGAGTTCAGGTTTAGGTTTGACTTAGGTTTATGTCGGGTTGAACCTAAGTTTGGTTTGACTTAAATCTAATGTAGGTTAGACTTAAGTTAGGTTTAGGTTATGTTAGATTCAATGTAAGTTGAACCTAAGGTTTAAGTTAACTTGAGTTCAAGTTAGATTGTATTCAGGTTATATTAGATTTAATATGAGTTAAGTTTGATTGTTTAAGGTTAATTAAACCTAATTTAGGTATGGTTTAATTGATTAATTAGACTTAAAATGGGTTAAGTCTAATTATTTAAGGTTAATTAAACCTAATTTAGGTAAGGTTTAATTGATTTAATTAGACTTAATATGGGTTAAGTCTAATTGTTTAAGGTTAATTAAACCTAATTTAGGTAAGGTTTAATTGATTTAATTAAACTTAATATGGGTTAAGTCTAATTGTTTAAGGTTAATTAAACCTAATTTAGGTAAGCTTTAATTGATTTAATTAGACTTAACATGGGTTAAGTCTAATTGTTTAAGGTTAATTAAACCTAATTTAGGTAAGGTTTAATTGATTTAATTAGACTTAATATGGGTTTAGTCTAATTGTTTAAGGTTAATAGGTTTAAATGATGTTTTAAACTTAATTAAGTCTAATTTTGTCATTTTAGACTTAATTGATTAAGCTTAAGGTTTAATAGGTTTAAATGATGTCTTAAACCTAATTAAGTCTAATTTTGTCATTTTAGACTTAATTAATTAAGCTTAAGGTTTAATAGGTTTAAATGATGTTCAAAACCTAATTAAGTCTAATTTTGTCATTTTAGACTTAATTAATTAAGCTTAAGGTTTAATAGGTTTAAATGATGTTCTAAACCTAATTAAGTCTAATTTTGTCATTTTAGACTTCATTAATTAAGCTTAATGTTTAATAGGTTTAAATGATGTTCGAAACCTAATTAAATCTAATTTTGTCATTTTAGACTTATTTAATTAAGCTTAAGGTTTAATAGGTTTAAATGATGTTCTAAACCTACTTAAGTCTAATTTTGTCATTTTAGACTTAATTAATTAAGCTTAAGGTTTAATAGGTTTAAATGATGTTTTAAACCTAATTAAGTCTAATTTTGTCATTATAAACTTAATTAAAGTTTTCCATTAGCCTATCATAGACTAGATTCATTTCAAACTTAGATTATTAAGGAAACTAAGCTAAGTTTATAAAAGGTTATTTTTAGGATTAAAATCATTTAATTAATAAAGAGTTTTAATCCTAAAATTCAAAATGTCATTCAAAATTATTTCTATGACTTAGAAATGGTTTTCTTAGGGTTATTGTCTTGTTGCCCTAATATTTCTAGTCATTTTCATTTTATTTTTCTAATTTTCAATTTTTTATAATTATTATTTAAAATAATTACAAAAAGACTTGAAAATTAGAGAAAAGTGTCATAGACATGTTTTCTGTCCTTGGAAAAATCATGAAAGATCCCTAAGAGCATAAAGATAAATGCCTCAAAGTTTCATATTTTTTTATTTATAAATAATTTTTAATAATTAAAATACTCCAGAGAGTATTTAATTATTTAAAAATTAAATAATGGGAACAAAATTATGATTTTTATTTCATAATTTTCTCCTCTTCAAGAGCTTTCCAGAGGTATTTTTATCATATTTTTGTGACCTCTAGATAAAAGATATTAAATTTTGAAGTTTTTAAGGTTAAAATTAATTTTAACCAATTTCGCGCTGCCAAACTCACCTCCCGCCGACGCGTGTCCTCGTACGCGTCGAACGGGCGGGAGGATCAGCTGTGGGAGGCAGAACACGGGACACCGCGGAGCGCGATCAGCGTCGTTCATCCCGAAACATGGGATCGAACGGCTGAGATAATTCGAGTAAAAATTCGAATAATTTCACGCCGTTAAACTTCAAACCTTAATATCTCACTCATTTCTTAATGACATTGAGTGATTTTTGAACCCATGGAATCATCTAAACATGTAGAATATTTCCATACGGTCATGTAACATTTCTGGGCTAATATAACACATGATATTTCAAAAATACGAATTATTTTGTGAAAAATAATTCCATACCTTTGCCACAAGCAAATCAAGCTAGATCAGACCTTGTGGTTGTCTTCTAGGACCCTAATGGAAGATTATTGTTGCAGCAATTTGATCCAGAAGTCGGCCTTAAAAAAGAATTTTGAAGAAGTGGCTGGTTTGGGCTGTTTTTGAAATTTGATCAAATTGGCTCGATTGGGCTCAATCTATGGCTTGGATTTAATCCTAATGGATTGCTAAGACTCTGGGGAAGAGTTTTTATGTTGGGAGCAAGGAGATTTGAGCAGCCTATAGGTCTTACTAATTTTTTTCTTCTCTCCTTCTAGGCTCATGTTTGGGCTATATTTATAGCCAAGGGGAGGCCATGGCTTAGCTTAGGTTGTTCTAGGGGAGTTGTTATCTCCCCTATTAACCCATTGGAGGAGGAATTCGGCTGAGAGGATAGGCATTGTTGCTTCTCCCAAGCTTTCCATGATGAGCTCAATGTTTTGGCTCTCCTCCATTGGATCATGCAAGAGGTTATCAAGTGAGCTGTAATTTCTTCTCCTTATGAGCTTACACATCACCCTCTAACCTTGGCAAATGGTGACACATATGCTCTCCTCTCATGATTCCATTTAACCATGGTGAGGGGTGGGTTTAAGCTTGGTTCTCTCTATTGGCTAGCTTAGGAGGTGGGAGATGAGGCTTGGTGTTGGCCGGCCACCTCATGGCTAAGTAAGGGTGAGTCATGGCTTAGGGTGAAGGAGGAAGAGACACCTCAATTTACCCATCATGATGGATGTTAACCCATGGTTAAATTAATTTAAGCTAAGCATTATTATGTGGTAATATATCTCATGGTACACTTAATTTAGTCTTAGCATAATTAATTATGGCAAGGCCATGTGTCATCTTATGTATTTTCTTTTTCCTTTTTTTTTAAATTTAATTTCCATTTTAATTAATCATGTTATTAATTAAAAATTGTTGGAAATTATTTTATTAATCAATTTATTAATTGAAAATAATTTCAAATTAATTAATTGATTAATTTTATTATTTTTGTTATTTTATGATTTTAATTTAATTTTCATTTTAATTAATGATGTCATTTAATTAAAATATTGAAAATTAAATCATTAATCATTTTAATTAATCAAAATAATTTTGAAATTAATTATTTGATTAATTTTGTTGTTTTTATTTCATTTTTTATCTATTTTGATTAAAATAGATAAGTGTTGACCAATTTTGACCTAGGTTGACTCAAGTCAGCCTAGTTGATCAATTTAATTTTAAAATGTCCAATGTGATCTTTAACATTGTTTTGGTTGATTTGATCACAGTATTTATAGTTTTGTCATTGTGGGGTTTTAAACATGTTATTGGATCAAAGGATTGACTTATGGGGTCAACAGGATTGGTCATTGGGTCTAGTTTGACCATTTTGACCAAAGTCGACTTTTTAAGTCAAAAGGGTGACCTATAGGGTCAACAGGGTTGGTCATTGGGTCTAGTTTGACCATTTTGACCAAAGTTTACTTTTTAGGTCGAAAAGGGTGACTACTAGGGTCAAAGGTTAGTCATTAGTCTGGTTTGACCATTTTGATCAAAGTTGACTTTTAGGTCGAAAATGGTGACTCTATAGGTCAACAAGGTTGAGTCAGTCGGTCCGGTTTGACCATTTTGACTAATGTTGATCTTTAGTTGAAAGGTTGACTTAAGGAGTCAACAAGGTTGAGTCATGGGGTCCGGTTTAACCATTTCGACTAAATTCGACTTTTAGGTGAAAGGGTGACTGTACGATCAATGGAGTTAGTCATTGGTCGGTTTGACTATTTTGACTAATGTTGACTTTTGGTCAAAGGTGACTTATTGGTCAACAGGTTGGTCATTAGGTCAGATTGACCTTTTCACCAAAGTTGACTTTTTAGGTCGAAAGGTAACCTATAGAGTCAATGGGGTTGGTCATTAGTCTAGTTTGACCATTTTGACTGAAGTCGACTTTTTGGTCAAAAAGGTTGACCTATGGGGTCAATGTGACGGGTTAGTCGTCGATCAGTTTGACCAATTTGACCAATGTTGACTTTTAGGTCAAAAGGGTGACTTACAGAGTCATCAGATCGGTCATTGGTCCGTGGTTGACCATTTTGACCAATGTTGACTTTTTAGGTCAAAAGGGTTATCTATAAATTCAGCAGGGGTTAGTCATTGGTCCGGTTTGACCGATTTGACCAAAGTTGACTTTTTAGGTCAAAGGTGACCTATAGGGTCAACAGAGGTTAGTCATTGGATCTAGTTTGACCATTTTGACGAAAGTTGACTTTTGAGGTCGAGGTTGTCACATCGGGTCAATGAGGTTAGTCGTTGGTTTACGGTTTGACTAATTTGACTAATGTTGACTTTTTAGGTCAGAAGGGTGACCTATGGAGTCGATAGGGTTGGTCGTTGGGTGCAGTTTGGCCATTTTGACTAAAGTTGACTTTTTGGGTCGAAAGGTTGACTATCAGGTCAACAGAGGTTAGTCATTTGATCGCAGTTTGACCATTTTGACCAATGTTGACTTTTAGGTCAAAGGTGGCCTATTGGGTCAACGGGGTTGGTCGTTAGGTCGATTTGGCCAGTTTCGACCAAAGTTGACTTTTTAGGTCAAAAGGTATTGGCTCATTATAAATGAGGTCAACAAGGTGATAGAAATACAATGTATTTCCATGCTTGTATTAGGAAACGTTGGGCCAATAACAATATTGTTCGCATTAAGAATGACCAGAGTCGTTGGCTTACTGATTTTCAGGATTTGGGGAATAGTGTGGTTAGTTACTTCACTGACTTTTACACTGCACGTGAGACTACGGGTTCCATCGACACTCGCTTGTTAAATGATATGAGAAGCTATACAGAGAATCCTGACCTTTCTGGTATTCCTACAGCTGATGAGGTTTATGATGCTTTAAAAGATATCAACTCTAATAAGGCGCTGGGTTCGGACGGTTTTACCTCTGATTTTTACATTAAATGTTGGAGCATTGTTAAGAGAGATGTGGTCCATGCCATTCAGAGTTTTTTTATTGGGGAAACGCCGGGTAAATATTTCTCTGTTGCCACGATTGTCCTTATCCCCAAGTCTACACAAAAGACGTCTTGGGACCACTTCCGTCCTATTTCGCTTACTACGGTAATCTCCAAGGTTATTAGTAAAATTATGGTGAAACGCATTCAACCCCACCTCAATCATATCATTTCCTCTAACCAATCGGCCTTCATCCAGGGTAGGAGTATCACAGATAATATTATGTTAGCCCAGGAGATTATACATGATATTGATAAGAAGTTTCGTGGTGGCAATATGGTCCTTAAGCTGGATATTCGTAAAGCTTATGATTCCGTTAGTTGGCATTTTATAATTGAAGTTCTTAAAGCAAGAGGATTTTCTGTTGCATTTTGCCAACTTATTCTCAATTGGCTTCGTTGCAATCACTATAGCATTCTCATTAATGGTAATTCCTATGGCTTCTTTAATGCCACCCGGGGTATCAAGCAGGGCGATCCTCTTTCCCCCACTATATTTATCTTGGTGTTTGACTATTTCTCCCGTATGCTTGAGGATTTATATGGCCGTGCCCGTCGGTTCACTACTCTACTAAGTCATCTGTGGTGATTTTGCATTTAGCCTATGCTGACGATGTTGTTCTTTTCTCTAACGCCTGTAAGAATAGTATCTGGAAAGTTTATCACTTACTTAAGAAATTCCAGGATCTCTCAGGCCTTTCTTTTAGTGCTAATAAATGTAATTTGTACTTTGGTAAGATTGCTGATCTACAGAAGGTTTTATGGGCTGGGCAGTACATGGGGTTTCAATGCTCGGTGCTTCCTATTAAATATCTTGGGGTCCAGCTTCTTAAGGGGAGAATGAAACAAACTCAATTTGATGAGGTGGTGGAGAAGATTAAAAATAAGATTAATGATTGGAGGAACAACTTCTTGTCCTTTGGTGGCCGCATTACCTTGATTAGAAGTATCCTCCTGAGCATGCCGATATACAGGTTACAAGTACTTCAAACTAAGAAGAGCACCCAAACCATCTTAGAAAAATGTTTCAATAAATTTTTATGGGTCGGTGGTTTTGCGGGGAGGAAGTGGTGTTCTTGGAAGAAGCTATGTAAACCTATTAGCGGGGGTGGACTGGGTTTTAAGGAGCTTCAGCACATTGCCGACATTAGCTTGTTTAAGCATTGGCTGAATTTTCGCCTAGGGAAGTACTTGTGGGCCTCTTTTATGCATGGAAAGTATTGTAAGACCTCTCATCCCGCGCTTGCTATTTCAAAGAAGGGTAATTCTATTTTATGGAAGAGACTTCTTCATATTCGGGATTGGGCTAAGGATTTCATTTTTTGGGATTTGGGTTGCGGTAATATTTCCTTTTGGCATGATTCTTGGGCTCAGACCTCTTTGCAATAGGGGGAGCATGTCAATAATAATTTGGTCGTATCAGACACGTGGATCGATGGCCACTGGAACATGCCTCTTTTACATAATTTGGTGGGGTGGATATGGCTATTTACATTTCTACCATTCCTATTGATCCTCAAAAGCCTGACTCCCCGATTGTCAAGATTCGTCCTAACGTCTCAATTTCTAAATTTGTTTATCTCTATTTGCGTCATTTTCAGGATACCCAGTGGGGTAGGGGTATTTGGTCTTCTGCTCTTACCCCATCTATGTCGTTTTTAGCATGGAGGATTTTTCACCATCTTCTCCCTGTGATGATACCCTTAAGCTTAAAGGTTTAAGGCTAGCATCGAGGTGTGGTTTTTGTCGGGAAGCGGAGGAATCTTTGGATCACATTTTCTTTACTTGTGCTTATGCTTTGCAAATTTGGCGGAAAAGGGGGATTTGGTTTGGCACGTGTCTGACCCCGAGTCATAATCTGACCACTACCTCTATAATTTGTAACCCGGAGCAGCGGCAAGTACATTTTTACCAAATTTATCCCTTTATTCTGTGTTGGTTTATTTGGATGGCTCACAACGATATCAAGCATGTGGGAAGTCTATACATTATGACACCGTGTTCTATAATATTATTGCGTACAGTAATAGGGTTTTCAAGTTCGTGGGTATGAAGATGGATTTCTTCTCTGGCATTCCATACTTTGATAATTTTGAGTCGTCCTCTCTTATACCGGCGAGGGCCTCGCAACTCCCGACATTGGTGAGATGGCGGACTCCCCCGACGGGGTGGGTTAAGTTTAACATAGATGTGAGTTGGAAACCTGATTCCGCCGGGATTGGTGGTGTTGCTAGAAATGCTAATGCTAAGTGCCTTTTATTCTTTACTTCACCCAGTTGTTCTGATTCGCCTTTGGAAGCGGAGGCTCAGGCCTTTTTAATGGCTGTCTCTATCTCTGCTCTTATGAATTGGAATTTTTTGGAGGTCGAGACGGACTCTAGTGCTATGGTTGAGTGTTTTAATGAGGGAAAAGTGATGCCTTGAGAAATTATTTATTATATCAACCGGATTAAATATGTTTCCTCGCATATGCAAATTGCTTGCCGATTTATTTATCGTGAGGGTAATAAATCTGCGAATTGGCTTGCTCGCCTTGGATCTTTGACGAGGCAAATTCAGGTTGGTTTTGTCCCACCTCACGCCTTAAAGATGTTGCTTACCGGTGACAATATTGATACCCCGTATATTCATGCAAATAATTAAGTGCAGATTTGGTTTTCTGTTTAGCTTTATGGATCATTATATTTACGATGCTTTGAGGAATATATTTATGGGGGTTGGATTGTTTTAAAGAATATATATATATATATATATATATATATATATATATATACATATATATACATATATCACTACATGCATATGTTTTTGTTCCTCCAGCTCAAATGTGCTGATTTCTGCTAATGCCTCCTTTGCCGGTTTATATCTACAGGCTTGTGTGTGTGTCTATATATATATATATATATATATATATATATATATATATATATATATATATATATATATATATCAATAAATGTAGCATGCAGAAATTGCATTGCTCCATCCGGCTGAGCACCTTTTTCTGGGAATTGCATTACTCATCTTCCTATATGCTGAATGATTTACATATATATATACATATATATGTATATATATATATATATATATATATATATATATATATATATATATATATGTTTCTTTATACATATATATGCTACAGATTTATATATATGCTGATATATATACTTATATATACTCTTATATATAATCTTGTGTTATCAGGTGAGGTTGTTGCTTTTGTCATGGTTTGTGTTAGATTTGAATATCAACATGCTTATATTCTTTCCATATTAGGTGTTGTATACATGATGGTTTAGTAGCAGGCATTTTGCGTTACTATATTTTTGGCTAAGCCACACACCTTTTATATATCCATAGATAAAGCTCTTGTTTTAAATGTAACTTAATATTTCGTTGTGTACTGATGATCTTTTCCTTCTTTCTGTTTGGTTTCGAGTTCCCTTCCTCCGGAACCGAGAAGAATTGGGTCTCGATTTTATGGAGCTGGCGAACTCGGTCTCGAGCAGTTAGGAGCCTTTTGTGAATGTTTATGCAGGTTTTTGAAATCCGACATGTCCCTTCCTTTTGCGGGAATTTTTCTTAGTGCACTATTGGGCCTGAGCTTTGCAGCGAATTTCTTCAGCCTATTCCTTGCTACAGAGGATACAAGCTTGTCGAACGACGTCTGAAGTTTAGTTCTTTCAAGTTTACTTTAAATACTTTGGCGTCGTTTTACACTTGCAAGTTCACCAATATCTTCTCACAAAGATATAGTTTTCAAGAGATTGGTTTGTTTTGGTTTAAGGATAATTACATGAGGATGGGAAGAATGTTTGGCTTCATTGAAGACTTTTACCACTCTTTTGTTTTTCGCATTTATCTTGACATTTTAGGCTTGGGCATAATTATACTTGTATGTGCCTCTTTTGTATAGCGTCGAGTTGTACTGCAGGAGGTGGAACCCATAAATGTGTGTCAAATTGTATTTTGTCTTGAATTTTAACTAGGGATTCCCCTCATCTTCCCTCCTTTTGTACTTCGAGACGCTCGTTTCTTCAAAAAAAAATATATATTTATATATAGCTATATATATATATATTTATAATTTATTTAATTATTATATTATTTTTATATATATATAATTATATTTAAAAATAATATATTGTATTTCAAACATTTAAAATAAAAAAATAAAATATATATATATATATATATATATATATATATATATATATATATATTTAATTTACTTAACTATTAAATATTTTTATAATTAAATTATTTTTATAAATAATATACTATACATAAATACATTTAAAATAAAAAATAATATTTATATATATATATATATATATATATATATATATATATATATATATATATATATATATTCACATATATATTATTTATAATTTATTTAACTATTAAAAATTTTTATAGTTAAATTATATTTATAAATAATATACTATATTTAAAATATTTAAAATAAAAAAATAATATTAAATAAATTTATATATATATATATAGTATATATATTTTTCTTTATTTATAATTTATTTAATTATTAACTATTTTTATAATTAATTTATATTTATAAATAATATACTATACTTAAAAAATTTAAAATAAAAAAATTAATATTATATATATATATATATATATATATATATATATATATATATATATATATATATACCTATATATATTTTTATTTATAATTTACTTAACTATTAAATATAAATGATCAATCCCGACCTAATGCCCAAACCATTTGCACAATATGTCAACTTTTGACTAAAAAGTCAATTTTAGTCAAAATAATTATTTTTGAATTAATGACCAATTATCGACCTAATTATCGATCTCTCGACAAAAAGTCAACTTTGGTCAAAATGGTCAATCTCGACCCAATGACAAACTCATTAACCAAATATATCAACTTTTGACCAAAAAGTCAATTTTGGTCAAAATAGTCAATTTTTGACCTAATGACTACTCTTGACCCAATATGTCAACTTTTGAACAAAAGTCAACTTTAGTCAAAATGATCAATTTGACACAATGACTAACCCATCGACCCAATAGTATCAACTTTTCGACCAAAAAGTCATCTTCAGATCAAAATGATTAATCTTGACCGAATTACCAACTCATCGACCAAATAAGTCAACTTTCGACCAAAAGTCAAATTTTATTAAAATGGTCAATTTTTAACCCAATGACCAACCCATCGACCGATCAGTCTACTTTCGACCAAAAAGTCATCTTCGTCAAAATGGTCAATCTCGATCTAATTACCAACTCATCGACCAAATAGTCAACTTTCGACCAAAAGTCAACTTTGGTCAAAATAGTCAATATCCGACCCAATGACCACCCCGTCGACCTATATAGTTAACTTTCGACCAAAAATTCAATTTTGGTCAAAATAAGTCAACTTTCGACCAAAAAGTAATATTTGGTCAAAATGGCCAATTTTCGACCCAATGACCACACCCATCGACCCAAAGACTAACTCATCGATCCAATAGTGCTTTTTGACCAAAAAGTAAATTTTGGTCAAAATAGCTTAATTTTTGATCTAATGACCAATTATTCACTCAATAAGTTAATCTCCGACCAAAAAGTCAACTTTGGTCAAAATATTCAATCCTTAACCCAATGACAAACCCATTGACCCAATAAGTCAACTTTTGACCAAATAGTCAATATTGGTCAAAATAGTCAATTTTTGACTGAATGACCACTAATTGACCCAATAAGTCAACTTTGATCAAATGATAAGTCAACTTTTGACCAATAAGTCAACTTTTGACCAAAATAGGTCAACTTTTAACCAAAAAAGTTAATTTTAGTCAAAATGGTCAACTTCTGACATAATGACCTCCCCGTTGATCCAATGGCTCAACTTTTGACCAAAAATTCAATTTTGGTCAAAATAATTAATTTTTGACCTAATGACCAAAATAGACAATTTTTTGAATTAATGACCAATTATTGACCCAATAAGTCAATCTCCGACCAAAAAGTCAACTTTCGACAAAATGGTCAATGATCGACCCAATGACAAACCCATCGCCTCAATAAGTCAAATTTCGACAAAAAAGTCAATTTTGGTCAAAATAATCAATTTTCGACCTAATGACCACCCATCGACCAAATAAATCAACTTTTGACCAAAAAGTCAACTTTAGTCAAAATGGTCAATTCTTGACCCAATGATCAACTCATTGACTAAATAGGACAACTTTTGTCCAAAAAGTCAATTTTGGTCAAAATAGTCAAATTTTGACCTAATGACCAATTATTGACCCAATAATTAAATCTGTGATCAAAAAGTCAACTTTGGTCATAATTATCAATCCTTGACCCAATGACAAACCCATTGACCCAACATGTCAACCTTTGAACAAAAAGATAACTTTAGTCAAAATGGTAAATCCTTGTTCCAATAACCAACCCACCGACTCAATAGATCGACTTTTGTCCAAAAAGTCAATTTTGGTCAAAATAGTAAATTTTTTACAAAATTGCCAATTATTGACCCAATAGATCAACTTTTGAATAAAAAAGTCAATTTTGGTCAAAATTAGCAATTTTTGACCTAATGACCACCTCATCGACCCAAAAGGTCAACTTTTGACCAAAAAGTCAAATTGGGTCAAAATGGTCAATTTCTGACACAATGACCTAAATGTCAACTTCTGGTGAAAATGGTCAATCCTTCATCCAATGACCAACCCATCAACCAATTTCGCTAACTTTCGACTAAAAGCCAACTTTGGCAAAAAAGTTAATCCTCGACCTAATGACCAACCTATCAATCCAATAGGTCAACTTTCGACCAAAAAGTCAATTTTG
The DNA here is from genome assembly GCA_022702705.1 of Papilionanthe hookeriana x Papilionanthe teres. Lineage (NCBI taxonomy): Eukaryota > Viridiplantae > Streptophyta > Magnoliopsida > Asparagales > Orchidaceae > Papilionanthe > Papilionanthe hookeriana x Papilionanthe teres. The sequence continues at coordinate 72,537,881 of CM040436.1, read as the reverse complement.
CTCAAAATTGTCAATTTTTGATCTATCGATCGACTTCATTGACCTAAATAGGTCAAATTTCGAACAAAAGACAACTTTGGTCAAAATTATCAATCCTTAACCCAATGACCAACCCATTGACCCAATATGTCAACTTTGACCAAAAAGTCAATTTTGATTAAAATAATCAATTTTTGACCTAATGACCAATTTTTGACCCAGTAAACCAATCTCTATCCAAAAAGTCAACTTTGGTCAAGATGGTTAATCTTTGACCTATTGCCCAACCCATTGACCTAATAGACATCTTTCGACCAAAAAGTCAACTTTGGTCAAAATGATCAATCCTCGACCCAATGACCAACCCATCGTACTAATAGGTCAACATTCGACCAAAAAGTCAATTTCGGTCAAAATAAAAATTTTTGAATTAATGACCAATTATCGACCCAATAAGTCAATCTCTCGACCAAATAATCAACTTTAGTCAAAATGGTCAATCATTGATCCAATGACAAACCCATCGACCTAATAGTCAACTTTCGACCAAAAGCCAATTTTGGTCAAAATAATCAATTTTCGACCAAATGACCACCCATCGACCTAATAGTCAACTTTTGACCAAAAAGTCAACTTTGGTCAAAATGGACAATTTTTGACCCAATGACCAACCCATCGACCCAATAGGTCATCTTTTGACCAAAAAAGTCATCTTTGGTAAAAATGGTCAACCTTCGATCCAATTACCAACACATTCGCCAAATATGTCAACTTTTGACCAAAAAGTCAACTTTGGTCAAAATGGTCAATTTCTGACCTAATGACCTCCTTTGACCAAAATTTAATTTTGGTGAAAATAATCAATTCTTGACCTAATGACCAATTAATGACCAAATAAGTCAATCTCTGACCAAAAAGTTAATTTTCGTCAAAATAATCAATCCTTCACCCAATGACAAACACATCGACCTAACAGATAACTATTGACCAAAAAGTCAATTTTGGTCAAAATAACCAATTTTCGACCTAATGACCACCCATTAACCCAATAGGTCAACTTTTGACCAAAAAGTCAACTTTGGTCAAAATGGTCAATTTTCGATCTAATGACCTACCCGTCGATCCAATATATCAAATTTCGACCAAAAGTTTTCTTCAGCCAAAATGGTCAAATCTTCGACCCAATTACCAACTCATTGACCAAATAGGTCAACTTTTGACCAAAAAGTCAACTTTGGTCAAAATGGTCAATTTCTGACCCAATGACCACCCCGTTAACCCAATGGGTAAACTTTTGACAAAAAATTTAATTTTGGTCAAAATAATCAATTTTTGACCTAATGACTAATTTTAGACCCAATAAATCAATATCTGACCAAAAAGTAAACTATGGTCAAAATGATCAATTTTTGACCTAATGACCAACCTACAGTCAACTTCGACCAAAAAGTCAACTTTGGTCAAAATGATCAATTTTCGACCCAACGACCAACACATCGACTCCAAGAAGTCAACGTTCGACCAAAAATCAATTTTGACAAAATAATCAATTTATGACCTAATGACCAATTATTAACCCAAAGAAGCCAATCTCTCGACCAAAAAGTCAACTTTCGTCAAAATGGTCTATCCTCGACCCAATGACCAACCCATCGACCCAAGAGTCAACTTTCGACAAAAAGTCATCTTTGATCAAAATGGTCAATTCTCGATCCAATGACCACCCCATCGATCCAATGGGTTAACTTTCGACAAAAATTCAATTTTGGTCAAAATAGTCAATTTTCGACCAAATGACCAATAATCGACCCATTAAGCCAATCTCCGACCAAAAAGTCAACTTTGGTCAAAATGGTCAATCTTCGACCCAATGACAAACCCATCGATCCAATAGGCGAACTTTCGACCAAAAAGTCAACTTTAGTTAAAATGGTCAATTTCCGACCCAATGACCAACCCATCGATCCAATAAGTTAACTTTCGACCAAAAAGTCAACTTTAGTCAAAATGGTCAAACCTCGACCCAATAACCAACCCATCGACCCAATATGTCAACTTTTAACCAAAAAGTCAATTTTGGTCAAAATAATCAAATTTCGACCTAATGACCCCCATTAACCAAATAGATCAACTTTTCGACCAAAAAGTCAACTTTGGTCAAAATGGTCAATTTTTTACCCAATGACCAACGTCATGGCCAAATTGGTCAAATTTTAACCAAAAAGTCAACTTTTTGGTCAAAATAGACAATTTTTGACCTAATGACCAATTATTAACCAATAAGTAAATCTTTGAGCAAAAAGTCAACTTTGGTCATAATTGTCAATCCTTGACCCAATAACCAACCAACTGACCCAATAGATCGACTTTTGACTAAAAAGTTAATTTTGGTCAAAATAGTAATTTTTTGACATAATTACCAATTATTGACTCATAAGGTCAACTTTTGAACAAAAAGTCAATTTTTGACCTAATGACCACCACATTGACCCAAAAGGTCAACTTTTGACCAAAAGTCAAATTTGGTCAAAATGGTCAATTTCTGACACAATGACCTAAATGTCAATCTTTGGTGAAAATGTTCAATCCTTCATCCAATGACCAACCAATCGACCCAATTTTTAACTTTCGACTAAAAAGTCAACTTTGGCCAAAATGGTTAATCCTCGACGCAATGACCAACCTATCGACCCAATAAGTCAACTTTCGACCAAAAAGTTAATTTTGCTCAAAATTATCAATTTTCGACTCATCGATCGCCTCATCGACCTAAATAGGTCAAATTTCGACTAAAAGACAACTTTAGTCAAAATAATCAATCCTTAACCCAATGACCAACTCAATGACCCAATTGGTCAACTTTTGACCAAACAGTCAATTTTGATTAAAATAGTCAATTTTTGACCTAATGACCAATTTTTAACCTAGTAAACCAATCTTTGACCAAAAAGTCAATTTCGGTCAAGATGGTTAATTTTGACCTAATGCCAAACCCATTGACCTAATAGGCCATCTTTTGACTAAAAAGTCAACTTTGGTCAAAATGGTCAATCCTTGACCCAATGACCAACCCATCGACTTAATGGTCAACATTTAACCAAAAAGTCAATTTTAGTCAAAATAAACAATTTTTGAATTAATGACCCAATAATTCAATCTCTGACCAAAAAGATAACTTTGGTCAAAATGGTCAATCCTTGATCCAATGACAAACCCATTGACCCAATATGTCAACTTTGGACCAAAAAGTCAATTTTAGTCAAAATAGTGAATTTTTGAATAAATGACCAATTATTGACCCAATAAGTTAATCTCTGACCAAAAAGTGAACTTTGGTCAAAATGGTCAATCCTTAACCCAATGATAAATCCATTGACCCAATATTTTTATTTATAATTTATTTAATTATTAAATATTTTTATAATTAAATTATATTTATAAATAATATACTATACTTAAAACTTTTTAAAAAAATACTATTAAATATATATGTATATATTTATTTATTTCTTTATTTATTTAAACATATATTTATATTTTATTTATAATTTATTTAACTAATAAATATTTTTATATTTAAATTATATTTATAAATAATATACTATACTAAAAGTATTTAAAATAAAAATAATATTACATAAATTTATATATATATATATATAAATATATATATTTATAATTTATTTATCTATTAAATATTTTTATAATTAAATTATATTTAAAAATAATATATTATACTTAAAATATATAAAATAAAGAAAAATAATATTATATAATTATATATATATATATATATATATATATATATATATACCATATATATATTTTTATTTATAATTTATTTAGTTATTAAGTATTTTTATAATTAAATTATATTTATAAATAATATACTACACTTAAACTATTTAAAATAAAAAAATTATATTATTAAAATTTATATATATATATATATATATATATATGTATATATATATATATATATAAATATATATTTATTTTTATATATACAAATATTTATTTATTTATTTATAATTTATTTAACTATTAAATATTTTTATAATTAAATTATATTTATAAATAATATATTATACTTAAAAAATTTAAAATAAAAAAGTAATATTATATAAAATTATATTTATATATAAATATACAAATATATATATATTTATATATACACATATATATTTAATTATTTATAATTTATTTATATAATTAAATTATATTTATAAATAATATCCTATACTTAAAATATTTAAAATAAAAGAATAATATTAAATATATATATATATATATATATATATATATATATATATATATATATATATATTATATATTTATATATACCTATATATATTTTTATTTATAAATTACTTAACAATTTAATATTTTAATAATTAAATTATATTTATAAATAATAAACTATACTTAAAACATTTAAAATAAAAAATAATTTTATATATATATATATATATATATATATATATATATATATATATATATATATTTATAATTTATTTAACAATTAAATATTTTTATAATTAAATTATATTTATAAATAATATACTATACTTAAAAAATTTAAAATTAAAAAATAATATAAAATAAATTTATATATATATATAAATAAATATATATATTTTTAAATATATATATATATATATATATATATATATATATATATATAGTTATTTATAATTTTGTTAACTATTAAATATTTTTTATAATTAAATTATATTTATAAATAATATACTATACTTAAAATATTTAAAATAAAAATTAATATTAAATATATATATATATATATATATATATATATATATTTTTTTCACCAAAAGTTAAGTTTTATTGAATAATGGTGGTTTTATTACATCTGACATGAGGAATGGCAAGTAAGTCCCCATGTAAAAGGGTTCTAAAAATAGAAAAAGAAGAAGATAAAAATTCACGAGAAGAGCTTCGAGTTACAAATTATCTCCTTCCTAGAAGTAGCTCTCTTAGCCAACCAATTTGCGAGTTGATTCCCTCTCTATGAATATGACTCCATATAACAATTAGCTTAGAGGATAACTCGAGGATCATTTTAACCCAAATAAGAATGTACCAAGAAACGAGCAACTTCATTCAATAACATCTTTACTAGAAGCAAAGAATCCATCTCCATATGAATATAATTATGCTTATTAAGGAAGGCGACTTTAAGACCCCAATAAGCAGCAATTACTTCGACTTAAGGTCGTTATCTGCCATAACGAGGAGCGAGAGAGAAACCAATTACAATTACCAAGATGATCCCTGCATATAGCCCCAATTCCAAGCACCAATTGAAGAAAAACTCCCATCGAATTAATTTTAACCCAAGGAGCCATAGGCGATCTCCAAATAACAAGCTTGACCTTGTTAATAACGTGAATCACTTGGTAATTCATTATTTGCTTGGCCTTATGAATATAAATTAGACAATTCCTGATAATAAGTTGGGTAGAGCAAACCTTGCTGTTGAAAATAACATCATTCCTCCCCATCCATATAAACCAGAAGATAATAAGAGGAATGTAATAATCAGTAGAATCTTTCCAATCTTGCCAACATAATTCAATACTAAGCCATGAAAAAAATCTAGAAGAAAGCCCAAGATTATCCAAAACAGATTTCCATACCTCTTGAACAACAAGGCATCTTATAAATATGTGAGAAATGGATTCTTCATCAAGCATGGCAAAAATGACAAATCGAAGGTCCACGAATTCCCTTAAGTTTTAGAATGTCATCTCGTTGGAAGAAACTTCCTAAAAAGTCTCCAACGAGAAAAAGATATGGAAGGTGTTAAGAATTTATTCCATAGCTTCTTCCCCCAATCATTAGTAGAACATGTACCTCTATAAAGAAAATTAGACAAGCTTTGATTTGGTGGAATCTTTGTGACCAATTTAACTCTTTTGGCTGGATGAATAGAAATGTTCAAAATCTTTTTTTGGGTAGCAGAATCAATACAGCTACTAAGCTTAGCAGTATCCCATTCTGAATTGATCCAGCAATCAGCTACTTTCTGAATGGGATGATGAATGGAATGGTGAATATTATGATCAATCAGTGACTCATTAAAAATCCACTTATCCCTCCAAAAATGAATTTGCCCATCCCCAAGCTCCCATACAAAAAGCTGTTCAGCTGCATCTCTAACTTTCAGCAGTTGCTTCCAGTGATTTGAATCCCCATTCTTCAATCGAACTTGAGTTGGATGAGTATTAGAACAATACTTTCCATGCAAAAACTTAGACCATAAGGAGTTCTTGGCTCTAAAGTTAATCCAATGTTTGCGATAAAAGGAAAAGCCGATTTGTCGAAAACTCTTAAAACCCAACCCACCACTAGCAATGGGTTTACAAACTTTATCCCAATTGGTCCAATGCATTTGTCTATGATGACCTTCCCAAAGAAACTTATTAAATATTATGGACGAGTAATTTTTGTGTGCTCTTCTTCATCTTGATCATTTGAAGAATATAGAGAGGATAAGTAGTTAAAATACTCTTAAGAAGAGTGATTCTACCACCATTTGATAGAAATGAATTTGTCCAACATTGAATTTGAGCAGAAATTTTAGAAACCACCTCATCATAGTGGGAATGTCTAAGTCTACCTTTGATTAAAGGAAAACCCAAATACTTGAGAGGATATTTAGCCTCCCTAAACCCAGTGAAATCTGCTATCCACTTTTTAGTATTAACATTAAAGCCAGAACTGAGTAAAAAATGACATTTGGACTTGTTAAAAGTCATACCAGAGACCTCTTCAAAATCATCCAACACCTTCATTAAACATCTTATGGAATTCTTACTCCCATTCCAGTAAAACTATGACATCATCAGCAAATGCAAGATGGGAAATCGACTGAGTGGATTTATGTTGAAGCCGGGCATAAGGATGAGTGGTCTGAACATTATTAAGAAGCTTGGAAAGGTAGTCAAAAGCCAATATGAAGATATAAGGAGAAAGGGGGTCTCCTTGTTTAATGCCTCTACCTGCTTGAAAAAACCCATTGCTCTAACCATTAATGAGAACACTATAGTAATTATTGTTTAACCACCTTGAAATGAGACCACAAAGAATCGAATCGAACCCTTTAGCATAAAGTACTTTGAGAATAAAGGACCAACTTATAGTATCAAAAGCTTTAGAAATATATATATATATACATATATATGTATATATCCATATATATGTATATATGCATATATATGTATATATGCATATATATGTATATATGCATATATATGTATATATGCATATATATGTATATATGCATATATATGTATATATGCATATATATGTATATATATATATATATATATATATATATATATATATATATATATATATATATATATATATATATATGTATGTATATACATTTTTTTTTTTGGTAAAAGGAGCAACTCATGGCTCCCTACGTGTTAATATGAAAAAAGGATTATAAAATAAGGAAGGGAGAGGGGGACCCCACAAAAAACTCCTTGGGGAGGCCACCTACCACAATACAACTCCACACCAAAACATAAAAGTAAAGGAAACATACTTCTACAAGTAAACCAGTATATCTCACACACACACACACACACACACACACACACACACACACACATATATATATATAGATATATATATGCATGTTAAATAATTGGAGAAGGTACAAAAGGTTTAGTGGGTGGGTGAATCCCAACAGCACCCAATTCAAAAAAAAAAAAGAAAACCATAGGGACATTCCCTTCTGGATAAAGTAAAAGAAATGGAACCACCAACATCTTAAAATGATGTGGATGTCTCCACTCTAGGATGTGGAAGTTGCAACTTGTCACCACTAATTAAGATTTTGAGTTCAATGGGGGTGGGGGGGGTTGTAGATACTAACACCTGCTGGATTTTTGCCCCCATAACTGCTAACCAATTAGCCACTTTATCCCCCTCCCTGAGTATTGAAGAAATGGTAAATTGAGAGGGTTTAGCCTGGTGTATTTGTTTTCTCCAATAATCTTTCATCCGGAGTTCTAGACTTATCTTGTCATAGAGTGTTAAGGAGAACAGTTGGAATCAACTTCTTGCCAAAGATTCGAGCAGTTGGCAATTTTGGCTTATTGCAAAGCATACACCACAGCAATGAATTCAGTTTCAAGGGCATCCCTAGCATCCACAGATGCATAGAAGAAAAGAAGGCAATTACCTTGGGAGTTCCTAAAAACTCCCCCCACTCCAACAGCGTCCTTGGAGAAGCTGCCATCCGTATATATATATATATATATATATATATATATATATATATATATATATATATATATATATATATATATATACCAATATACATATTTTTATTTATAATTTATTTAATTATTAAATATTTTTATAATTAAATTATATTTATAAATAATATACTATACTTAAAACATTTAAAATAAAAAATAATATTACATAAATATATATATATATATATATATATATATATATATATATATATATATATATAACAAATATATATTTATTTATTTATAACTTATTTAACTATTAAATATTTTTATAATTAAATTATACCTATAAATAATATACTATACTTAAAATATTTAAAAAAAATATTATTAAATATATATATATAGAAGGAATGCTCTCGGAGGAGATGAGTCCCTATAGCTCTCGAAAGAACGGAAAGGGTTCTCGAGCGCGGCTAGTGGTTTCTCTGTTGGAGCGTTTCGTGGTGCCCCGATCGTGTTCGGCTTTGGATCCTCGATCTTTCTCTCTCGCATCTTTGTTTTGATGGCGGATTTACTTAATCGGCCATCGTTTCTTGATGCATTGAAAGGTAACATGGAATCTTCTACATCTGTTACTAATGTTTGTTTATTTCCTACATCTTATAGAGATAGTTTCGGAGAAGATGGTTCTGACGGTTTGCTAAAGAAGGCTACTAAGAAGAACGGTAAGGCAGCCCTAGTTTTTAACGAGGACGAAACTGTTCTTCTTGCCGAGCCATTGAAATATACTTTAATTGGTAAATTCACATATGCGCATCCAAAGATGGAAGTTATTCGAAGGTACTTTTCTGATCTAAAACTTTTAGGTAAATGGAATGTTGGCTTAATAGATGGAAGACATCTTATGATTAAATTGGATAATGAGTGTGATTACACTCATTTATTTTCAAAAAAGTTTATTCAAATTGAAAAGGTTTACATGAAAATTCTTAAATGGACGGTTGATTTCAATCCTAAGGAGGAACCTCCAATTGTCCCTATTTGGTTTCGTTTTCCAGGTTTGAAACTGCAATTTTATAACAAGAAAGTTTTGTATTCCTTAGTGCAAGATTTATGGTTCTCCTATGAAGATTGATATGGCTTCGGTGAACTATAATCGTCCTTCAAATGCTCGTGTTTTGATCGAACGTGATGTTATCGCTCCTTTCTTTGATTCAATTTGGTTAGAGGATTCTAGTTCTGGATACTGGCAGACTGTTGAGATGGAATATATACCCCCTTACTGCAATAACTGTCGCATGTTTGGTCATACTATTAATAATTGTTATATCGTGCATCCTCATTTAAAAATAAAGAATGTTAAAAATCCTTCCAAGACCGCCGTTGATGTGAATCTATTGGAACAAAATCGAATCCCGTTATTATTGCTAATAATAACAATATTAATAACACTCGATTCCATAAGATCTTTACATCGACCGATTCTAATCGAATCCTAATCTTGATGATTATATTGCTCATCTTTCTTCTCATTCTTTACCTATGGTTGTTTTTTCTCAACTCCGTTAATTTGCAAAAAGAAACTATGGATGATAATTCTCATGCTCCTTTGATGAAAAATATGGATTCTGATTTACAGTTTGACCCTGATATTGTACAAGTTATTGAAAATGTAGATCTTTCTCTACATAACAAAGGTAAAGATAAAATTGATGATTCAGTGGCAGATAACATGGACTCTGAATCAGTTACTCTCAACAAGGCAGAACTTGAGGGAGATTGGATGGTGCAGAAGGCTTCTAGGAGGAAGAAATTAAAGGGAAGCCGTGAACTTAGTTATGTTAACCCTGAGGCCGTTTCTGATCATCTATTGGGTAAGAATAATGCTGATTATTGTGAAATTACCTCTACTTCTAGAATTACTAGAGGTAGGAAAGAATCTGAAAATGAATTTTAATACTCTTATTTGGAATATTAGAGGCATTGCTAAGTGTGATGCTTCTAATAGGCTTAAAAACTTGATTAGGACTTATCATATTACTTACTTTGGGATTCTTGAGCCATTAGTTAATTCCTGTAATAATTTGAAATATGTTAAGAGAATTGGCAACTTTAATTATGTTGCAAATTCTAATAACAAAATTTGGTTTATCTGGAAGGACTTTATTAAGGTTGATGTGATTATCAATCATAGTCGATCTCGCATGTGTTAATTACTTATCATAATATTTCTTTTCAATTTTCTATTATTTATGCCGGTCGTACTAAGCATGATAGGCTTGAGCTTTGGAAGCTATTAACTTCTATTGGTCCTCTTGATGTTCCTCGGTTAGTTGGAGGCGACTTTAATGTTATTGCCGCTCGTTAATGAAAAAAGAGGTGGTATTTCCCTAATCTTAAATTAATTTATGATTTTAACAATATTCTTTTGGATGCCGAGCTTTTTTATTTGGGTTTTTCCGGAAGTATTTATACTTGGCATCGTGGGGATGTTTTTGAACGTTTAGATAGGTTTTTGGCTAATTCTAGTTGGTGTAATATGTTTGGTAGTTTTGACATTCGAAGATCTTGCATTTCTTGGTTCGATCATACTCCTATTCTTCTTAAGATTAATAACGGATCTTATAAAAAAGTTTATCATTTTTGTTTCCTTAACATGTGGTTTCAACATCCCGAATTTTTTCAATTTATTAAAAATAATTGGGATGTTAATCATCCGCCTTTTATACCTGTAGACCCCGGTTGTAAACTCGGTTGCTTCATAAGCACCTTGCTAGAGTTTTAAAAAGCTGGAATTGGTCTGTTTTTGGTAATATTAATAGGAATGTTTTGGATGCTGATTGCAGAGTTAAGGAATTACAGATTTTGTATAACCAAAATCTTATTTCTGCTGATTTATTCGTCCAGGCTCAGAAAGATTTAGCTAGTGCTATTAATATTGAGGAGTGTTTTTATGCCCAAAGAGCTTCTAGATCTAATTATGTTGATGGGGATAGAAATACTGCCTATTTCCATGCTTGCATTAATACTCGGAGGAATTTGAATTTTATTTCCAGTATTAAAGATTTGAACGGTTGTATCCTTCTCAATGAGAGTAGTATCATCTCTGATGGCATTAATTATTTTACTTCTGTTTTCTCTAGTGATAATTGTCATTTGGACCTTATTGATACATCTGTTTTCTTGCCTTATCGTAATTTGCAGCATTCTAACCTTACTTCTGTTCCTACTGCTGCTGAGATTAAATCTGTGCTTGATTCTATGGACAATGGTCGGCCGTCGGTCCCGATGGTTTCTCCGTGGAATTTTACAAATCTGTTTGGGATACTATTAATTCGAGGTTTGCCAAACCATTCGATTTTTTTAAGGGCATTGATTTGCCAAAATTTTTCAAATGTTCTAGCATTATTTTAATTCCTAAGGAGAATGGTAAGCATAATTGGGATTCTTTTAGACCCATTAGCATTAATACTGTTATATCTAAAATTATTTCTAAGATTATGGTTTACAGGCTTCAACTCTATTTTAGGCAAGCATGATTTCTCTTAATCAATCTGCCTTTCTTAAGGGTAGATTTATTGGTGATAATGCTCTTACTGTTCAAGAGCTGCTTTTAGATATTGATAAGAGGAAAAGAGATGGTAATGTTATTTTTAAAATGGATATTAAGAAGGCTTTTGACTCTATTAGGTGGGAATTTATTATGGAGGTTTTGAAAGCTCATGGGTTTAATAATGAATTCTGTAATATTGTTTACAGAATTCTAAATAATAATTATTATTCTCTTATTATTAATGGTAATGCTCATGGTCATTTCATGGCTACTAAAGGTATCAAGGTGGAGACCCTTTATCTCCTTATCTTTTTATTTTGGCTTTTGATTATTTCTCTAAATGCCTCAATAAGCTTTATGAGGATTATCCTACTTTGCACTATATACATAAAGCTAATTTAAGCATTTCTCATCTTTGTTATGCTGATGATCTTATTATCTTTACTAATTCTAATAAGAGATCCATTAAAAAGATTTGGAATCTCATTGCTCACTTTCAAAATGCTTCTGGTTTACATTTCAATACTTCTAAGTGTTTCTTTTTATGGTTCCAAGTTTATTTCTCATGATAAGCTTCATTGGATTAATTATTTTACTCATTGTCAGCATGCTTGTTTTCCTTTAAAATATCTTGGTTTTACTCTTGACAAGAGGTCCAAGAGGATTGTTATGTTTCATTGATTTAGTGAGATAAGATTAAGAAAAGGATTCATTCTTGGGAGAATAAATTTTTATCTTTTGGGGTCGTATTACTCTCCTTAGAAGTATCCTTACTTCTTTACCTCTTTACTCTTTATCTATTATGAATATGCCTCTTTCAATTATTAAGAGGTTAGAAATTATGTTTAATAGCTTCTTATGGGATGGTTGTGGGAGAAAAGGCTTGCACTGGAAGAGTTGGGATAAAGTTTGCAAGCCTACTAATTGTGGAGGTTTAGGCTTTTGCAAGATTGTTGATTCTATTAAGTATAATTATATGAAACCGTGGTTTCATTTCAGAGAAAATAACTCTATTTGGGCCAATCTTATTAATGCTAAATACTGTGGTTCTTACCATCCTCTTTCTATTACTTCTTCTCCTTCTGATTCTTACATTTGGAGGGAGATGCTTAAAGTGAAGCAGAGAGCCGAAAGCTTAATATGCTCGGGACATTGGGCATGGTAACATCTCCTTTTGGTATGATGATTGGACTTCTTTTTGGTCCTTTCGCCAATCTTTATGGTGGTCCTTATAATATAAATGTTACTCGTTAATGATTTCGGAATTCCTCTACTCGGAATTTGGATTTGTTACATAGTAATATCAATGCTAAGGATGCTGATTTTATTTCTAATATTCCTGTGCAGCCTCATAAGGTCGATATTCCTAAGATTAAAGGTAAAATTGGTGAGACGATTACTAAGTCTTTTGCTTCTTTAGAATATTTTCCACCAGTGTTATGACCTTTCTCGGTTATGGAATAAGTGGTTGAAGCCATCTATTTCTTTTTTAATTGGCGTGTTTTTCACAATCGTGTTCCAATTGATAATATCCTCAAGCTTAAGGGGTTAAGAATTGTGTCTATGTGTTATTTCGTAGGAGTTGCGAGGAGTTTGTTCTTCACTTATTCAGTGATTGCGGTATTATTAAAGATATCTCGGTCTTATATTTTTGCTTTGTGTGGTTGATCCGATTCTTTTTCGGTTATAGTTACGTTTCGATATTTTTCGTGATTGGAGCCGTCATGGTCACCCTTTTATTTCTGTTATTCTCGCTATCATCATTTGGTTTATTCGGGTGTTTCGAACGAGGTTAAGTTTGATGATATCCCCGTTAATAGGAATCATATTATTGGTCATATCATTTCTTATATATCTAAATGTTTATCCTTTCATTCTTTTAGGCATAATAGACAATAGAATGTTTAATTCTATGGCTACTTCTCTTGGTATTAATCTACAACTGCCAGTGCAAAATTTTTTGCATATTTCTTGGATTAAGCTCGTGCCTCCTTTTATTAAAATTAATTTAGATGGTTCTTGGAAACTCGCTAGTCTTCGGTATTGGAGGGATTTGTAGGATTGGAATGGATTAACTTTATTTTGGTTTCGTCGCTCCTCTTATCACTCGTTCTCCTCTAACTGCAGAGGTCGAAGCTTTAATTTTTGCTATTATGATCGCAAAGAAGAAGCGGTGGCATAACATTGTTATAGAAATGGATTCTTTATATCTTTGGCAAATTTGTAATTTTAACCTTAACTGTCATTGGAGTGTTTTATCGTGCAGTCAATAAAACCGGATATCTCATTTCGGAATGAATATTGTTTGGAGCCATACTTTGCGTGAAGGAAATAAAGTTGCTTGATCGGATTTCTAAGCTTGGAGCTAATCTTTTGAAGCCCGTTGTGTCTAGTATTATTCCCGATTTCTTAGTCCCTATTATATATTTAGATAATTATGCTTGATTGCCGTGTTTTTAGTGTTTGTGTTGGGTCGTGTTGAGATGTATTTTTATTTTTTGGAAATAGGACCCTCCTTTTTTCTCTTTTTGGGATTGTAGGTGCGTGAGTTAGGGACCTATTTCCCGTTTTGTACTTTTTATTTTAGTATTAACGCGTAGGGAGCATGAGTCTCCTTTACCTAAAATATATATATATATATATATATATATATATATATATATATATATATATATATATATATATATATATATATATATATAACTTTTTAAGCTATAAAATTTTTTTATAATTAAATTATATATAAAATAATATACTATACTTAAAATATTTATAATAAAAAAAATAATATTATATAAATTAATATACAAATATTAAATAATTTTATAATTAAATTATAATTATTAATAATATATTATACTTAAAATATTTAAAATAAAAAAATAATATTAAATAAATTTATTATATATAAATATATATTTATGAACCTCTATATATATTTTTTTATTTATAATTTTTTTAAATATTAAATATTTTTATAATTAAATTATATTTATAAATAATATACTATACATAAAATATGTAAAATAAAAAAATAATATTAAATAAATTTTTTTATATATATAAATATATATTTATGTACCTCTATATATATATATATATATATATATATATATATATATATATATATATATATATATATATATATATATATATATATATATATATATTTCTTTATAATTTTTTTAATTATTAAATATTTTTATAATTAAATTATATTTATAAATAATATACTATACCTAAAATATATAAAATAAAAAAATAATATTATATATATATTTACATATATATATATATATATATATATATATATATATATATATATATATATATATATATATATTTATATATACGTATATAAATTTATTTATTTATAATTTATTTAACTATTAAATATTTTTGTGATTAAATTTTATTTATAAATAATATACTATACTTAAAATATTTAAAATAAAAAAATAATATTAAATAAATTTATGTAAATATACCTATATTTATTTATTTATAATTTATTTAACTATTAAATATTTTTATAATTAAATTATATTTATTAATAATATACTATACTTAAAATATTTAAAATAAAAAATAATATTAAATAAGTTTATATATATTTATTTATATATACCTATATATATATATATATATATATATATATATATATATATATATATATATATATATATATATATATAATTTATTTAATTATTAAATATTTTTATAATTAAATTATATTTATAAATAATATACTATACTTTAAACATTTAAAATAAAAAATAATTATATATATATATATATATATATATAATTATAATTTATTTAATTATTAAATATTTTTATAATTAAATTATATTTATAATAAATATACTATACTTAAAACATTTAAAATAAAAAAATAACATAATATAAATTTACATATATATATATATATATATATATATATATATATATATATATATATATATATATATAGCTATATATATTTTTTTATTTATAATTTATTTAATTATTAATTATTTTTATAATTAAATTATATTTATAAATAATATACTATACTTAAAACATTTAAAATAAAAAAATAATATTATATATATAGATATATATATTTATATAAACCTATATTTTTTTTTTTATTTATAATTTACTTAACTATTAAATATAAATGATCAATCTCTGACCTAAAGCCCAAACCATTGGCACAATAGGTCAACTTTTGACCAAAAAGTCAATTTTGGTCAAAATAGTCTTTTTTTGAATTAATGACCAATTATTGACTCAATAGTCAATCTCTGACAAAACAGTCAACTTTGGTCAAAATGGCAAATCCTTAACCCAAAGACAAACTCATTAACTAAATAGGTCAACTTTTGACCAAAAAGTCAATTTTGGTCAAAAAAGTCATTTTTGACCTAATGACCAATCTTTGACCAAAGAGGTCAACTTATGAACAAAAAGTCAACTTTGGTCAAAATAGTCAATTTTTGACACAATAACCAACCCACTGACCCAATAGATTAACTTTTTAACCAAAAAGTCATCTTCGGTCAAAATGGATAATTCTCGACCCAATTACCAACTCATTGACCAAATAGGTCAACTTTTGACCAAAAAGTCAACTTTGGTTAAAATGGTTAATTTTTAACCCAATGACCAACTCATTGACCCAATAGGTCTACTTTTGACCAAAAAGTCATCTTTGGCCAAAATGGTCAATTCTTAACCCAAAAACCAACTCATTGTCCGAATAGGTCAACTTTTGACCAAAAGTCAACTTTGGTCAAAATAATCAATATTTGACCCAATGACCACCCCGTTGGCCCAATAGGTTAACTTTTGACCAAAAATTCAATTTTGGTCAAAATAGGTCAACTTTTGACCAAAAAGTAATGTTTGGTCAAAATGGTCAATTTCGACCTAATGACCACCCCATCGATCTAAAGATCGGCATAATAAGTCGATTTTCGACCAAAAGTAAATTTTGGTCAAAATAGTTAATTTTTGATCTAATGACCAATTATTCACTCAATAAGTTAATCTCTGACCAAAAAGTCAACTTTGGTCAAAATATTCAATCATTAACCCAATGACAAACCCATTGACCAAATAGGTCAACTTTTGATCAAATAGTCAATTTAGGTCAAAATAGTCAATTTTTGACAGAATGACCACCAATTGACCCAATAAGTTAACTTTTGACCAAAAAGTCAACTTTGGTCAAATGATAAGTCAACTTTTGACCAATAAGTCAACTTTTGACCAAAATAGGTCAACTTTTGACCAAAAAAGTTAATTTTAGTCCAAATTGTCAACATCTGACATAATGACCTCTCCGTTGACCCAATGGCTCAACTTTTGACTAAAAATTTAATTTTGGTCAAAATAATTAATTTTTGACCTAACGACCAAAATAGTAAATTTTTGAATTAATGACTAATTATCAATCTAATAAGTCAATCTCCGACCAAAAAGTCAACTTCGACAAAATGGTAAATGATTGACCCAATGACAAACACATTGCCCAATAAGTTAAATTTTGACCAAACGGTCAATTTTGGTAAAAATAGTCAATTTTTGACCTAATGACCACCCATTGACCAAATAGGTCAACTTTTGACCAAAAAGTCAACTTTGGTCAAAATGGTCAATTTTTGACCCAATGATTAACCCATTGACTCAATCGGTCAAATTTTGATCGAAAAGTCAACTTTTAGGTCAAAATAGATAATTTTCGACATAATGACCAATTATTGATCCAATAAGTAAATCTCTCGACCAAAAAGTCAACTTTGGTCATAATTATCAATCCTCGACCCAATGACAAACCCATCGACCCAACATGTCAACCTTCGAACAAAAAGATAACATTGGTCAAAATGGTAAATCCTTGACCCAATAACCAACCCACCGACCCAATAGATCGACTTATGTCTAAACAGTTAATTTTGGTCAAAATAGTAAATTTTTTAAATAATTGCCAATTATTGACCCAATAGGTCAACTTTTGAAAAAAAAGCCAATTTTGGTCAAAATTGGCAATTTTTGACCTAATGACCACTAGTTGACCCAAAAGGTCAACTTTTAACCAAAAAGTCAAATTGGGTCAAAATGGTTAATTTCTGACACAATGACCTAAATGTCAACTTTGGTGAAAATGGTCAATCTCTCATCCAATGACCAACCCATTGACCCAATTTGTTAACTTTTGACTAAAAAGTTAACTTCGGCCAAAATAGTTGATCCTCGATCTAATAACCAACCTATCGACCCAATAGGTCAACTTTTGACCAAAAAGTCAATTTTGCTCAAAATCGTCAATTTTTGATCTACTGATCGCCTCATTGACCTAAATAGGTCATATTTTGACCAAAAGACAACTTTGGTCAAAATTGTCAATCCTTAACCCAATTACCAACACATTGACCCAATATGTCAACTTTGACCAAAAGTCAATTTTGATTAAAATAGTCAATTTTTGACCTATTGACCAATTTTTGACCCAGTAAACCAATCTCTATCAAAAAAGTCAACTTTGGTAAAGATGGTTAATCTTTGACCTAATGCCCAACCCATTGACACAATAGGACATCTTTTGACCAAAAAGTCAACTTTGGTCAAAATGATCAATCCTTGACCCAATGATCAACCCATTGGCCTAATAGGTCAACATTTGACCCAAAAGTCAATTTCGGTCAAAATAAAAATTTTTTGAATTAATGACCAATTATTGATAAGTCAATCTCTGACCAAATAGTCAACTTTAGTCAAAATGGTCAATCCTTGATCCAATGACAAACCTAAAGACCCAATAGGTCAACTTTTGACCAAAATGTCAATTTTTATCAAAATAGTCAATTTTTGACCAAATGACCACTCATTACCCAATATGTCAACTTTTGACCAAAAAGCCAACTTTGGTCAAAATGGACAATTTTTGACCCAATGACCAACACATTGACCCAATAGGTCATCTTTTGACCAAAACAGTCATCTTTGGTAAAAATGGTCAACTTCTTGATCCAATTACCAACACATTGGCCAAATATATCAACTTTTGACCAAAAGTCAACTTTGGTCAAAATGGTCAGTTTCTGACCCAATGACCTCCCCGTTGACCCAATGGGTTAACTTTTGACCAAAAATTCAATCTTGGTCAAAATAGTCAATTTTTGACCTAATGACCAAATAAGTCAATCTCTGACCAAAAAGTTAATTTTTGTCAAAATAATCAATCCATCATCCAATGACAAACACATTGACCCAACAGAACAACTTTTGAGCAAAATGTTAATTTTGGTCAAAATAGTCAATTTTTGACCTAATGACCGCCCATTAACCCAATAGTCAACTTTTCACCAAAAGTCAACTTTGGTCAAAATGGTCAATTTTCGACCCAATGACCTACCCGTTGACCCAATATATCAAATTTCGACCAAAAAGTTTTCTTTAGTCAAAATTGTCAAATCTCGACCCAATTACTAACTCATCGACCAAATAGTCAACTTTTTACCAAAAAGTCAACTTTGGTCAAAATGGTCAATTTCTGACCCAATGCCACCCTGATGACCCAATGGGTAAACTTTTGACAAAAAAATTAATTTTGGTCAAAATAATCAATTTTTGACCTATTGACCAATTTTAGACCCAATAAGTCAATATCCGACCAAAAATTCAACTATGGTCAATATGATCAATCCTTAACCCAATGACCAACCATTGACCCAATAGGTCAACTTTTGACCAAAAAGTCAACTTTGGTCAAAATGATCAATTTTTGACCCAACGACCAACAATTGACCCAGTAGGTCAACGTTTGACCAAAAAATTAATTTTGGTCAAAATAGTCAATTTTTGACCTAATGACCAATTATTAACCCAGTAAGCCAATCTCTTACCAAAAAGTCAACTTTGGTTAAAATAGTCTATCCTTGACCCAATGACCAACCCATTGACCTAATAGGTCAACTTTTGACAAGAAGTCATCTTTGGTCAAAATGGTCAATTCCTGATCCAATGACCACCCCATCGATCTAATGGGTTAACTTTCGACAAAAATTCAATTTTGGTCAAAATAATCAATTTTCGACCAAATA